>PVLA01009740.1:0-71452 GCA_004027455.1 Hydrochoerus hydrochaeris | reverse complement strand
TATATGCTTCACTGATCTGTATGTCAGTTTCCATTCCAATGTTTGGGAAATTTTCAGCTATTACTTCTGTAAATAGCCTCTTGATATCATTTATGTTGTCACCTTCTTTTTTGTTTAAACCTATCAATCTTATGTTGTTTTTCTTTGCATAATCTCGCAGCTGTTGAATTGTTGTTTCTTGATCCCTTTTTATTTTTAAATGATATTTCCTGTTCACTAGCTGCAATCTTGTCTTTGAGGTCTAAAATTCTATCTTCACTTTTGTTGCAGCAATTTTGCCAACTTTTGATGGAATTTTTCATTCCTGTATCTCTCTCTCTCTCTCTCTCTGGTGGTACTGGGGATTGAACTCATAACCTCAAACTTTCTAGGCAGGCTTTTAAGCCACTGATCTGAATCCCCACCCCCTGTATAGCTCTTTGAATCTGCTTCATGCTTTTTTGTTTGTTTCTTATATAATTAATTCAGGGTTTCCATCTTTTTGCACAGTTCCTCTAAGTTTTTAAGTATGTCTTCTTTAGATGTGTTCAGCATTTCTTTCATTACATTTATCATTTTCTTCTTTTATCTGGGAGGTTATTTCTGATCTGAGTTCTTTTATAGCTTCCTGGAGTTATTTCTTTATTTCAGTTGTTATCATTTCAGGAATTTCAGGTGTATGGCTTTTCTTCTATGTCCATGTCTCCTAAGCTTGCTTGGGATGGGCTGGAGGCTTGTGACTGCATTTCACTCTTTCATTTTGTTATTTTCCTATATTACCAGTTTTTCAGCAATGTTCCAAAGCTTCCCCCTGGGAATCACCTCACACACCTTCAGCTCCCAGGATGGAATGAATGTCACTGGGTATGGCCCAGTCAGGTCTGCAGGAATCTCCCAAGCATTCTCTGGTGATGTAGGACACTGGGCAGGGTCTTACTCACTGGAGCAATATTCCAAAGCTTCCCCTGGGCTCTGGGAATCACCTCAGCTCCTGAGACAGAATGGATGTTCAAAACTACATTTATAAAATGATTGATAAGAATTCTGTCAAAATATTAAGAGTTAAATGAGGAAACTAAAAGTTTGTTTGTTTCATTTCATTGTTGTTTTGTTTTGTTTGTTTTTGGTTTTCTTGAGATAGGGTCTCACTATGAAGTTTAGTCTGGGCTTGAACTCATTTTGCAGCCCAGGCCAGCCTCAAACTGGAAGCTATCCTCCTGTCTCAGCCTGCTGAGTGCTGATATTACAGGCATGCACCACCACTTCTGACCTAGAAGTTTCATTCTAGTTAAGAGTTAAATGTACTTATAAATGAAACCAATTTTTCTTGTGTATGGCCCTAGCTTTTTAACATACTAGGAACAAGGGTTAAATTTTTAAAATGTTATTTAAAACATTTCATAATTAAACAATGAGAAGATAACAATATGTCTATAAATTTTGTCAGAAACTTGATTAATGCAAACCCTGACTTTTAAGGGATAGGGTGGTTTGAAATTAAATTTGATTCTATTTTGCTCTTCTGCAGCTCCTCTTCCTCAATTTCCTTAAATTCCTCACATGTATCCTCAACCTCCTTCTCTTCCTCTTTTTCCTCTTCCTTTTCTTCTTCTTCTTCTCTTCTTCTTCTTCTTCTTCTTCTTCTTCTTCTTTCTTCTTCTTTCTTCCTTCTATTTTTTTCACTTCAAGAGATTGAAGCTAAGGCCTCATTTTTTTCCAAGTGAATGGTGTAACACTGAGCTATGTCCACAGCCCTTTTAAAATTTTTATTGTGAAATCAGGATTCATTGCCTTGCCTACTCTGGCCTTGAAGTTGCTTGTGTTACAAGCATGTGCCACTAGGCCCTGCTTAAACACCAAAATTTCTCCTAAAAGGCTTTTTGGAAATACTAGTGTTGTGTTCATGGGCCATACTTTTGAATGGCAAGGTAGTAACGCACACAGCTTCTAGTCATGTACTGGGCATACTGATTAAAGTGCATTATAGAATTTTTTTCTGAAGATATTCTCCTGTTCCCTCACCCACACAGGAGATATAGCAGCTGATATTTCACAGTTGATAATCATTCACACTCCTGACTGAACCTTCAAATCAAATACCAAATATTGAGAACTAAGATCTACAGAAAAAGAAAATTTCTCAATTTTCTTATGATTTTACAACAATTCCAGAGGAAGCATTAATAATTGTATTCCTGTGAGACTGAGAAAAATTAAAATTTTTCTGCATTGAAGAAAAAGCTTGATATATAGAGAAAAGTAGGCATAAGAGGCACCAAGAGAGGAACTTAATAGATTCTCTTACCTGCTGCCATTCTACATGTATCCCCAAGACCGAAGAATATTGCTGTCATGCTAAATTACCTTTTTGCTTAAGATGTGTGGGTTTCCACTCTATGCACTCTCAGGAGCACTAACATTATATTCTAAAATGTGATGCACTTTATACAGAAAAGAGCATATGAGATTGGCATCTATAATCACAGATGCCAATAAGTATTGAAATCAAGCATAAACATTTATATAATAACATGTTGTACATATGTGTACAATATTGTAAAGAACTTTTGAATCAAATGTATTGCTTCAGTATATCAGTTACTTATAACTTAGCTCTAGGTATGTAAAAATAACAATCATTATAAGGTATATAATGATAGAAATATCTATCAACTGACAAATAAACCTTTATAAGCTAATCCAACTGTCCTTTAAATGTATATTCACTTTTTTCTTTTAGAAGTTTGGTAGTTAACTAAGAAGCTGAAAAAAATACATTAAGTCCAGAATGGTATTTTATCTAAAAAGATAAAATAAGTTAAAATTACTTTGGTTTGTACATTATTATTCATAGGATATTTTCTATTTATTTGTTTGTCTGCTTGTTTTGCAAGACAGGGTTTCACTATGCAGTTCAGGCTGGCTTTGATCTCATTTTGTAACCTAGGTTGGCCTGGAACTAGTAGTGATCCTTGTGCCTCAGCCTCCCAACAGTGGGATTACAAAGTGTGCCACAATGTCTGGCCAGAATTTTAAAAGTTTAAACTCATTTTTAAAAAATTAGCCTCATTGACCACAATGCTTGCAAATGAGTGCCATGAAAGCATTAGATTCTGGGCCTTAGTCAGATCACCTTCCTGCAAACATCCAGTGATGAATTCCATAATCATATAACTAAGAGTTCTATCTAAACTTAAGTCTTAAATGGGAACAATACATTTGGAGTAACCAGGTCATTTCAGCAATATGGAGGAAGCCAGGCTCTGTGGGAGGCATGAAACATCTTAATTTAAGTGTTAGCACTAATTGCAATACAGACTAAAAGTATACTTGTTAATTCTAAATACAACCAGTTACTTAGCTTGAATAAGTGGTTAATACTGAATTCCAGAAGTGTCTATAATGTGAAGCTGTCTTTGAGAAGTATTAAGTACAGGCTAGTCCTTTGGTGAATTTACAGTCAAAGTTCATATTCTATTGTCAACTCATAAAAATGTAAACCCTAAATTCACAGTAAATTTTTGGAGATGATTACAATATCCAGGGATATGAGAAAAGCAAATGAAAAATGTCTTCTACAGAGACAAATCTTTAAAATATAAACACAACTTAGAAATCAAAAAATACTCTAGCAACTGTAGCACAATATGTAAGAACTTAAAAAAGAAAAAAAATCAGACAGTAGAAATAGACCATAAATTAATTAAATCAATATACATATATATGTATGTATTTTTGTAACATACTCATTGTTAATATAAGAAGTAGATATGCTTAATAAACTCAAAAAAACAAAACAGATTGAATTTCTTTTGAAATAAATAGAATCTATAAAAGGAAATCAAGTAGTTTTTCTTTTTTCTTTTTACATAGAGAACTGACAGGAACTAAACTTATGAACATTGAAATTAGAAATTCACTGAATGTCTATAACATCAAATTAAACAGAATAGAGAAAAAACAAGTATAAATAATCTACTAGATTATTATTATTATAAGAGTCTAGCACATGCAGAAAACACATTGATGAATGATGTAAAGGAAGTTAAGAATGTTAAAAATCAGGAAGTCTAATGTAGTTTCAATTAGCAACCAGAATAAAAGAGAATGAAGTGGTAAAGAGAATAGCTGAAGAAATTCCAAAACTGTTGAAAGAGGTCAAACCTGAAATTCAAGTTCAACACATTACTTGTACAATAAAGCAAAATAAATCTACAAATTGAAACATCTTAATGAAACTGCAGAATAGCAAATAAAAAGATAAAATACTAAAACAAGAAGAAGAAATGAAAGGTTGTTTTTAAAGTCCTGGAAGATGTAAAGCTAACTTTTTGGTAATAAAAAATGGAAGCCAATGTCTAAAAATAAACTATGCCAAATTTTACAGATAAGAAAAAGAGGAAATTCTCCAAACTCATTCCACCACATTTAGATATACACGATATTTAAAAGAAATAGAAAAATTCAAATCCATTTCACTCAAGACTAAAGATGCAATATACTAGGGAAAATACAAGCAAATTAAATTTAAATGTAGTTTTCAAATGGTATATCTTAACCAAAGTGATATCCTAGTAATGTGAGAATAGATCAAAGGTTTCAAATCCATGCATTTAAATACTTTAACTGGGCTGAGAATTTAGCTCAGTGGCATAAGCACCTGCCTGGCAAGCACAAGGTTGTGAGTTTGATCCTTGCTACAAAAATAAAAAATAAAAAAATAAAAGCAATATGCACTTTAACTGATTTAAAAGGAAAACATGCATTTACTTTGTTGAAATGTTTAATAAACTCCAATGCCCTTTCATGATAAAATTAGCAGTAAATAAAGAATAAGTCATAACATTTTTAGCTTTCTAAGGAAAGTATACTTGATGTATATATCATCTTGAACTTTAGAGTAAATAGCATCTGGAAAGGATAAAGATTATAAAATAATACCCAGAAAGAAAAGGAGATAAGAAGATGTTCATGCATCTATAGAGGATTCTTATAAAACTATGATAAATAAGACAATATAGAATTATTATAAATAAGAGTGCAAGCTTAAACAATGTGCTAAAGTAGAAAGAAAACTCAAAGGCATATGCACACAGGTTGGTATGTGACAGAAGTGACTTTTTCTTCAGTAGGGAAAGGAAAGATAACTTGGGGCGACCCACTAGGGACTCCTTCTGTCTCTCTTTGGACAGAAGCTTTCTTTCTCTCAACAAATATATTCTACTCTTTCCTCCATTGTTCCTAAAGTTCATTCTTCAATTTTAAAGAACACAAGCTCATACCAGACATAGTAGGTTGGGAGTTTCATTCCCCTAAATCATTTGGAGGTCTTCCACTGAGATCACTGGAGAGAGAAAATTCATTGTGTATGGCCATGGTGGAACCCAGGAGGCTGCACTAAGAAGCAATTCGCCTGCCTGCTTGGCACAGAAATATAGGGGAAAGATGGCCAACCAGTGGGCAACAAAATACAAAGCCTACCAGGAGAAACAATTCATATGCCAGAATAAAATACCCTGGAGAGACCCAGCAAGAAGGAGATGGACCCTCTTGACACAGGAAGAAATTAAAATGTAAAAAACTTGTCAAACACATCAGGATTACAACCAAATTAGCTAAAAATTACAGGACACAGTGTTTTCGCTGTGACCCACCAAGTTTGTACCAGCCTGAATTTGCATCACCTTGAATCCATGCTGGCTGGCAGAGCTGCCCAAATTCGTTCCCGATGCCACTCACTGGAATGACAGCAGTGCTGAAGATGGGTTGGTGAGCCCAACAGAGAGCGGAGCTGGCTAAGGGACCTTCATTAATCTACAGTCAGTGCTGGCAATGAGACCCCCCCCCCTTGGCAAGGGCACAACCAAATGGGCAACATGTTGGAATCAGGCAGGAGGAGGCTGAACTGGGTTCGACAGTGACTTCAGTTGGTTCCTCCCTCCCCAGAGCAGATTCATGGGATGTGCTTGGACTGGGACATGCCCCTGGCCAGGACCCAATGAGCCATCCCAAATCTATTCCCTGTGCCTAGCATGCACTAATCAGGTGAAGGCCCCTGAAGTTTGGCTGGCCGGTGGGGAGGGGCAGGCAGGAGAGGGTGGAGGTCCCTCACCAGCATGCTTTGGAGGAACCGTTGCCAACAGGGATGGGGGCTTTGACCTGCACTATAACCTATGTGGAGGAAGCCAGGACCATGACAGGAGAGAAAGGCAAAAGGAAGCCCCCAGCCCAAAACCCCAAGAGTACTGATCCAGGAGAGGGAAAATCAAGGGAGACTGAGGGAGGCAAACACACAACATCAGACATGGCTTCAATGGACATTAAGAGATATCTTCGGGACCTTGTAGATGTGCTCAAAACTGAAATATTAAATCAGGTAAAGCAACATATGAGCAGGGTAATAAAAGAAATGCTCTCAGGAAGCATCTCTTAGGAAGATATAGATGGAAGAAGAGAGGAACACAAAAAAATTAGAAAAACATTTGATAAAGAATATAAAGAAAATATAGAATACATTAAGCAGATTCAGAGACACTACCAGGAAATTAAAAACTCCATTGAAAGCTGGCAAAACTCCTTAAAAGAAACTAAAGATGGACTATCAAAACTTGAAGACAAGTTTGCAATGTGTGATCATGAAAGGAAAGATCTCTTAAAAATAACAAGAAAACAGGCAGTAACAATACAAAGACTAGAAGATGACAAGAGAATCTACAATTTAAGAATAAGAAATGTGAACAAAGAAGCAGGAATACATACAGGCTAATTACAAAGGCTATTCATGGAAATAATTAAGGAAAACTTCCCAAGCATGGGAAAAGAAAATGACATTCAGTTATGTGAGGCATACAGAACTCCAGCCACCTACAACCAAAACAGAGCTACACCCATACATATAATACTCAAGATACCAGAAATTCAATATAAAAACAGAATATTAAAAGCCATCAGAGAAAAGAAACAGATTACTTATAAAGGTAAGCCCATCAGGATCACAGCTGACTTCTCTACACAGACTATCAGATCAAGAAGAGCTTGGAGTGAAGTATTCCAAGCCCTGAAAGAAAATAACCTCCAGCCCAGATTGATGTATCCTGCAAAACTGTCACTAGAAATTAATGGAGAAACAAGATGCTTCCATGACAAAGAGGAACTGGGGGAGTTTGTGTCCACCAATCCAACCCTACAGAGAATACTGAAGGACATTCTAGAGAGAGAAAAAAAAATCAGGATTTTAGGAACAGTGGCAGAAAGGCCTCAGTGAGTGGGGCAGGCAGTAGAATGAAGGAGAAAAGTAGACAAACAAAGGCAGAAAAATGGCATAGCAGAAATGAGGCAGAGAAGTATGGCTAGAACCTCTAACATAGATGGCCTTGATATACTATATTGTTAATAGTGCACCAGGATTTAAAACCCACATTACTCACACCACTCTGCCTAGATGTATTATATTCTGTTCCAGTCATTCTACCTGTGCTAGTTTTTGAGGGCACAGACAATAATCCCAAAAATAACAGGATATAGTATAATAATCATCCTTAATTTCCTATTAACTTAATCTAAAGCTCTGTATAACCTACACTGTTGTACCATGACTGATTGTAATCAAATCTGGTTTGTTAGATCACTGTATTATATTGATAGATTTTATTCAAAGCTGTTATGATTGATAGTATCAAGTCTGAGAGTATAGGCAACTGCACTGAAGATGACAAGATTCACTAGAATATCCACTCTAGTTTGATTATTACCTGCCTTTAAAGTTTTATATTATGTACAATGTTTTATTTTTACTAATATTGTTATATACTGCTATATTCAATTATGCTGATGATATAGACAATTCTATTGAAGATAATAAGAAACAACACAGCAATCATTGTAGATCATCTTGTACTGTGGTTTTATACAACTTTTTGGTTTCATGTTTTTATAAGAATTTGTTTTGTTTTGTCTTGCTATGTTTTATTTTTCCCTCTAATACAGAAAGGATAGAAATACATATAGAGACTCATGCAGGCATAGCTGTTTGCACTCTCACTGTTTGAATATCTGCTTTGTGTGCTTTAATTTTGTAACTTGAACAACTATTTCTAAGAGGACAATATGTAATTTATCAACTAGTCATTTCTTATTGTTTATCTTTTTTTTAAAATTCTGTAATATCTCTACCCTTTACATGCTTTTGTTTCTCTTTTTTAAAAAAAGAAGAAATAAAGAGAGGAAGTAGGAAGTGCTATAAAAGATATAACTGCATGAATATTTAAGTGTGTAGGACTGATAACTATATTTCTAAGTTCTTTTTGGATTGTTGAATAGATCTGTTTGCTGTCTCACTGTTTGAATGTCTACTTTGTATGCTCTAGTTCTGTAACTTAAACAACTATTTCTAAGGGGACAATATGTAATTCATCAACCAGTGATCTCTCACTGTTTATCTTTTTTTAAAAAAAAATTCTGTAATATTTATACATTTTTCTGTTTTTTTCTCTTTAAATAAATAAAAATATTTTTTAAAAAGATAATTTGGCAAAGAAAAATGGCTTTCCATATAGGAAGAAGATAAAATTGATACCACCTCATATTGGTAAATACAAATAAACTGTAGAGAATTGAAAGACAAATGCCAAAAATAAAATATGGTAGAGCCCAGTTAAAAAACCTATTTGAGCCAGAGATTTATCTCAGTGGTATAAGCACATGCATGGTGAGCACAAGATCATGAGTTCAATCCCTGGTACAAAATAAAACAAAACAAAACAAAGAAACTTACTTGATGGGCAACAACAAAATTGTATTGGGGGAATTTAATACCTCACTGTCACAAATAGATCAACTTAACAAACCCTTAACCAACCATATCAAAAATAGAAAAAAAGACTCGGCACCAGGCCCATGCTGCTGCTGTGAGGTGAGTTGCAACTCATGGCTGCAGGCCCAAGAACAGTTTGGGACCATTGATCCTGGTGGCTGGATGCCCACTCAGCCCCCTAGGACAGTGGACTAGGCTCCAGAGGTTCTGCAGGCTTGAGTAGACCACACACATTAACCTTATTTCAACCAGAGGAGCCAGGCCCACTGTGTGAGGGGAGCCAAAGACACATGAGTCCCAGTAGCAGTGGGCACAGGAGGTGATTCCCAACACATCCAGGGAAAGCTTTGGAACATCGCTGGAAACATGGAAAAATAGGAAAATGACAAAACAGAAGGACCAAAATGCAATCTCAAATCTCCAGCCCATCCAAAGAAAACCTAGGAGCCATGTATATAAAAGAAAATACTAGCCATACACCTGAAAAGCCTGAAATGATATCAACTGAAATAAAGAAGCAAGTATGGGAAGCTATGAGGGAACTCAAATCAGACATAATCTCCCAGGTAAAAGAAGAAATGATAAAAGTAGTGAAAGAAATACTGAATACTTCCAACAAAGACACAGCTAAAAAAACTGGAGGAACAAAGCAAAATGATAGAATCCCTAAATGAACAGTTTAAGAAAAAAATAGAATGCATAAAGCAGATTCGAAGAGGTATACAGGAATCAAAAACTCTATTGAAAGTTGCAAAAACTGCCTCAACAAAAGTGAAGGTAGAATCGCAGACCTTGAAGGTAGGATTGCAGCTAGTGAACAGGAAAGATCACTTAAAAATAACAAAGAATCAGGAAATAACAATTCAACAGCTGCAAGATAATGCAAAGAAAAAAGCATAAGATTAATAGGGATAAATGAAAAAGAAGGGGATAACACAAATGATATCAAGAGGCGATTTACAAAAGTAATAGATGAAAACTTCCCAAACAATAGTATGGAAACTGACATACAGATTATTGAAGCATATAGAACTCCAAATAGCCATAATCAAAACAAAACTACACCCAGACATAAAATAATCACCATCCCAGAAATCCAACATAAGAAAAGAATCTTAAAAGCTCTTAGAGAGAAAAGACAGATCACCTATAAAGGAAAACCTATCAGAATCACAGCAGACTTCTCAACACAAACAATGAAGTCAAGAAGAGCATGGAGCAAAGTGTTTCAGATCCTAAAGGAAAATGACTTCCAACCAAGACTGATATACCTGCAAAACTGTCCTTCAATATGGATGGAGCAATAAGATACTTCCATGAAAGATCAGTTGAAGAACTTCATGATCACCAAAACAACGCTACACAGAATACTGAAAGACATTCTAGATACACATAGAAAAAAACCACTAAGCAAGATAGACAAACAGAATGGAAAGGTAAAGATACAACAGCAGAAAGATAACATGTCAATGATAAACCAATATATGCCAGTTATAATCATTAATGTAAATGGCCTCAATTCACCAATTAAAAGAAACAGACTGGCAGCATGGATCAAGAAACAACATTCAACATATGCTGTATACAAGAAACCCATCTAACCCAAACAGAAACTCATAGACTGAAAGTCAAAGGATGGAAAACAATACTCCATGCAACACGAACTCAAAAAAATAAAAAAGTAGGGGTAGCTATTTTGTTTGCAGACGATGTGAACTTCAAACCAAGAATGGTCCAAAGAGATAAAGAAGCTCACTACATACTAGGTAGGGGAAAACTTTAAGAGGAAGAGATAACAATCTTAAATATATATGCACTAAATTCCAGAACACCCTGCTACACAAAGCAAGTATTAACAGAAATGAAAAATCAAATAGGCAATAACACAATTATAACAGGAGACCTTAACATGCCATTGACACAAAGGGATAGATCAACTAGACTGAAAATCAGCAAAGAAATAACAGAACTGAATCACACCTTTAAACAAATAGATTTGATAGATGTATAGAGAGTGTTCCATCCAACATCAGAATATACATTCTTCTCAGCAGTACAAGGGGCAGTCTCTAAAACAGACCGTATACTCACTCAAAGAACATATTTAAGTAAATGCAAAAGAATTGAAATAATCCCATGCACGTTATTGGATCATACTGCCATGAAACTAGAAATTAATGATAAAAGTAACTGCAAAAACCCCACAAACACATGGAAATTGAATAATACTATCTTGACCAATCAGTGGGTCACAGAGGAAATTAAAGAAGAAATTAAATAATATCTACAAGCAAACAAAAATACAAATACAACTTACCAAACCTGTGTGATGCAATGAAAGTGTTCCTCAGAGGAAAACTTATTGCGCTTAATTCCCACATTAGGAAAACAGAATGAGCATAAATAAGCAACTTGATATTACACCTCAAACAGCTAGAAAAAGAAGAGCAAGCCAAGCCCAAAGCCAAAAGAAGGGAGTAAATTATAAAGATCAGAGTAAATATGATAAAGGCCATTTAAGACAAACCAACAGCTAGTGTCATATTAAATGGCCAAAAACTGAAATCCTTTACCTTGAAATTAGGCATAAGACAAGGATGTCCCTTATTACTGATCCTATTCAACACAATACTGGAAATACTAGGCAGAGAAATTAGACAAGAGAGAGAAATAAAAGGAGTAAAGATAGGAAAAGAGGAAGTTAAATTATCATTATTTGCCAATGACATGATACTCTACATAAAAGACCCCCAAAACTCCATTGGAAGACTCCTAGTTATAATAAGTAAATTTGGCAATGTAGCTGGATACAAAGTCAACACTCAAAAATCAATAGCATTCTTATACATTAACAAAATCACTGAGAGAGAAATAAGCCACACCCTTCACACTAGCATCCAAAAAAATGAAATACTTAGGAATTAATCTAATGAAAGATGTAAAATAGTTGTATAGGGGAAATTATAATGCCCTGAAAAAGAACTCAAAGAGGAGTTCAGGAAATGGAAAGACATCCCTTGTTCATGGATAGGAAGAATAAATATTGTGAAAACAGCCATTCTTCCAAAATTGTTATACATATTCAATGCAATCCCAATGAAAATGCCACTAACATACCTCACAGATCTAGAGAAATCACTCCAAAAATTCATCTGGAACCAGAAGAGACCTAGAATAGCAAAGGCAATTCTAAGCAGCAAAGCCAAGGCAGAAGGCATCATAATCCCTGACTTGAAGTTATACTACAAATCTATCATAATAAAATCAACATGGTATTAGGATAAAAACAGATCTGAAGATCAATGAAATAGACTAGAAGATATAACTACAAACACATTCAACCACCTTATCTTTGATAAAGGGTCCAAATGTGTTCACTGGAAGAATGATAATCTAAAAAATGGTGCCGGGAAAACTGGCTATCCATATGCCAAAAAACTAAAATTAGACCCATGCCTGTCACCATGTACTAAACTGAAATCTAAATGGATCAAAGATCTAAATATTAAAACAGAAACACTAAATCTTTTGGAAAATAAAGTAGGTAAAAATCTTGAAGACAAAGGGGTAGGTAGAGAATTCATGAACAAGAACCAAACTGGTTGGGAAATACTTTCCAGAATCAATAAGTGGAATCACATCTTATTAAAGAGATTCTGCATGTCCAAAGAAATCGCCAGAAGAGTGAAAAGGAAACCCACAAACTGGGAAAAAATCTTAGTGAACTGTCCCTCAGACAAAGGACTTCTGTCTAGAATTTATAAAGAATTTTAAAAAATCAGAACCTCGAAATTCAAAGATCCAATTCAAAAATGGGCATCTGAGATGAACACACAGTTCTCAGAGGAAGAAATACAAATAGCAAATAAATACATGAAAAAATGTTCATCATCATTGGTCAGTGATGATGGCCAATGATAGAGAATGGCCATTGGTAGAGAAATGCAAATTAAAACCACACTGAGATTCCATCTCATTCCTGAAAGAATGGCCAGGATCAACAAAACTACCAACAGCAAATGCTAAAGAGAAAGGAAAAAGGAACTCTTCTGCACTGTTGGTGGGAGTGTAGACTGGTGCACCCACTGTGGAGGTCAGTCTGCAGATTCCTCAAAAAGCTGGGGTTGGAAATCCCATTTGACCCAGCTATTCCCAGAAGAACGGAAAACATCTTACCACAGTGATATAGTGCACCCATGTTTATAGCAGCACAATTTGTAATAGCCAGATCTTGGAAACAACCTAAGTGCCCATCAACTGAGGAATGAATAAAAAAATTGTGGTACTTTTATACAATGGAGTAGCACTTGGCTATAAAGAATGATCACATTGAGATATTTATAAATAAATGGATGCAACTTGAATCCATATTCATAAGTGAAATAAATTAAACTCACATGTATAAATACCATGTAGTCTCCTTAGTGTAAGAAATGGTAAGAGTACAGAAGATTTTATGGTAATCATGGTTCACCATTATATTGCTTTGAAGTCTTATGTTTTCACTCATTGGTTGGCATGGTTTTATTCTGTTTTGTTTGATCTTATTGTATGTGGTATGAATAGTTACTTTGAAAAAAAGACAATATGGCAGCCATTGTTGATTTAATATCATCTTGCTCTGAAGTCCTACTATGCTTTTGTTTTTCTATTACCATTGGTTCTATCATGTTATGTCTTATTGGATTTTAATATGTATAATAATTTAAACAAATATTTTTTGGAAAATGAGATAATATAGTAGCCATTGTTCATCTTCAGTTATTTGGTTCACAATGTCTTGCAATACTTTCATTCTCTTGAGTGGTTTTATTCTATTTTGTTATTTTGACATTATTGTGTGTAAAGCTAAGCTCAACTATTTCAAAGAAAGAGACATTATGATAGTTACTGTTAATATCCAATTGTCTTGTTGTGAAGTGCTGTGTTGCTTACATTGTTCTGTTCTGATCTGCTCAGAGCTGTCCTCTTGTTTTATTCTCTTTAAAATAAAAAAATGCAAACAAAAAAGACTCAAATTCATGCATTGAGGAATGAAAAGGGTAAAATCTCTACAGCTTTTGTGGAAACTCAGAAGCTCATCAACACCTATGTCAAAAATCTTTACTCATGTGGAATGGAAAACACAGAAGAAATGGACAGATTCCAAGTCATGTATCAATTGCCAAAGCTGAATCAAGAAGACTCAAACTTCTGAATAACCCAATATCAGTTAATGAAGTTAAAAATGTAATTAAAATTTATCAACAAATAAAAGCCCAGGTTTTGATGGATTTACTGCTAAATTCTATAAAAAAAAATTTGGAGAAGATTCAATGCCAATACTCTTCAAACTCTTTAATGAAATTGAAAGGGAAGCAATAACATCTTAGGGGAGTCAAGTATTACCCTAATAACAAAAGAGAAAGACCCAACCATAAAAGAAAACTACAGGCCAATCTCCCTAATGAAAATAGAAGCAAAGTCCTGAGTGAGTAACTTGTGAACAGAATGCAGCAAATCATCAAGAAGATTATACAAATAAGAAAAAATAAGATTTACACCATTGCCAATTGAAATTAATCCCATGAATGCAGGGATGGTTCAACATACGTAAATCAGTAAATGTAATACAACAAAGCCAAAGATAAAATTACACAGTCATCTCAATAGTTGCAGAAAAAGATTTTGACAAAGTCTGGCACCCATTCATAATGAAAATCAAACTGACAGAAGCCACCTGTGTCAAACCAACAACAAACATTACAATAAATGGACAAAAACTGAAAGCTTTCTCTCTAAAATCAGGAATAGAACAAGGATGTCTGCTATCACCACTTCTATTCAGTATAATTCTAGAAACATTAGCCAGAACAATTAGACAAGAGAAAGAAGTAAAAGAAATAAGGATAGGAAACGAAGAGGTTTAATTATCATTATTCATAGATGGCATGATACTCTACATAAAAGATCCCCAAAAATTCTATCAAAAGAATTCTAGATTCAATAACAAATTTCAGTTGTGTAGCTAGATACAAAATCAGCATTGAAAAACCAACAGCTTTCTTGTACACAAACAATAAATTCACTGAGAGAGAAATTAGAGAAACCACAGCCTTCATAATAACATCCCTCAAAATGAAATACTTAGGAATCAACCTAACAAGGGAAGTAAAAAGGTCTTTATATTGAAAATTAGAAAATAGAAAGATATCCCATGCTCATCAGTAGGAAGAATCAAACTAATGAAAATGTTCATGCATCAAAATTGTTATACACATTTAATGCAATCTTGATCAAAATATCATTAGTACACCACACAGAACTAGAGAAAACACTTGTAAAATTCAACTGGAAACAGAAGAGACCTAGAATAACAAAGACAATCTTGGGCAACAAAGGCAAGGCAGGAGGCATCACAATCCCTGACTTGAAATTATACTGCAAAGGTAATATGATAAAACCAGAATGGTACTGGAAAAAAAAAAAACAGATTTCAGGACCAGTGGAACAGATTAGAAGTAACAGATACACCTATAAACACAATCAGCTAGCCATCTTATCTTTGACCAAGGAGCCAAACACATTCACTGGAAAAAAGACAGCCTCTTCATTAAATGGTGCTGCAAAAAGTGGTTTTCTACATTCCAAAGACTAAAACTAGTCCCATGCCTGTAATCATGCACTAAGCTAAAGTCAAAATGGATCAAATATTTAAATATTAAAACAGAAACACTAAATCTACTGGAAGAAGAGAAAGTATGCAGAAATCTTGAAGACATATTTGCAGGCAGAGAGTTCATGAACAAAGCACAAACTTTATGGGAAACACTTCAAAGAATCAACAACTGGTATCTCATCTTATTAAAAAGCATTTGCACATCAAAAGCAATCACTAACAGAGTAAAAAAAAAAGCCACCCATAGGGTGAGGAAAAAATTAGCCAATTGTCCCTGAGACAAGGGCTTCTATCTAGAGCATATAAGGTGAAAAACATCAGACCCTCCCCAAAATCAAAGACCCAATCCAAAAATGTGCATCTGAAATGAATGCATACTTCTCAGATGAAGAAATACAAATGGTAAATAAATACATAAAAAAATTCAACATTGTTATTTCAAGAGATACAAATTAAAGCAACACTGAGATTCCATGTCACACCTGAATGCATGGGTATTATCAACATATCAACCAATAATAAATGGTGGCAGGGATGTGGGGATAAAAGAATTCTTCTACACTGCTGATGGAAGTGCAGACTCATGCATCCATTGTGTAAATCAATATGGAGGTTCCTTAAAAAGCTAGGATTTGAGGCCCCATTGGCCCAGTTGTTTCCCTTCTGGGTATCTTCCCAGAAGAATTAAAACATCAGTGATATATGTGCACCTGTGCTTACAAAAACACAATTTGTAATAAAAGCTAAATCTTGAAAACAACCCAAGTGCCCTTCAACAAAGGAATGGATAAATATGATGTGGTATTTTTATACAGTGATGTAAAACTCATCCATAAAGAAGGATAAACTTGAAACTTTTGTAGGTAAATGAATGCAACTTGAGACCATACTCAAAAATGAAATAAAACAGACACACATGTAAACATTGTATTGTGTCCCTAGTGTAAAAAACTGAAAGAGTAAATAATATCCCAAATGTACAATAGACATTGTGAAAATGAAAGGGGAAGAAACTGCTCAAGAAAAGAACTGGGATGGGGGAAATTGGAAAGGAAAAAAGGGAAAAGGGAAAAAAATTCAAGTCAGTTGTATTATTGGTATCTTTTAGTTCATTGAAAAGGGAAGTTTGTACTGATATCCACTGGAGAAATTTTAATGTGCATATCTTGTACTCTGAATAACTACTCTAAAGATAACTATGCAATGTATTAGCTAGTTATTCTCCTATTATTTTGTTATAAAATTTTGTTTTACCTTTTTCCCATTAAAAACACTTATTTGATGGTCAGGGATTTAGCTCAGCGGCACAAGCAGCTGCCTGGCAAGCATGAGGTTGTTAGCTCTATCCCAGGTATGGAAAAAAATATATATTATATTCCAAAAACACTTATTTGAAAAGTTTTTAAATTTATGAATATAGGAAAGTCTCTTAAAACATATTTTAAAAAGTTTATCATAGATAAGGCCTAAGAATTTGTCTATATGAAAATTGAGAGGTGGTATCAATCAAAAAACATGTTAAACACAGAGGAAAATATGATAAAGTTGGAGAAAATACTTGCAATATACATGACAAACAAAATACTGAGATAGTTTTTCATCCTTCCACAAACAAATGGAACATCTTAAAAGATTAAATACATTACACCTACACACAAAAACATGATCAAAAGTCGTATAAAGATTTTTCATGGAAGAGAAAATATGTAAGTCAAAATATCAGTAGCAATCCTGGAAATGCAAAACTTTATCATGGGGTCATATCATCTTACGTGCTATTAATATAAAAAAAAATCCCGGGAAGAGGAGATAGATAAAAGTCTGAGCTCTATTAAAGACCAGGAAGTTATTTAACTTTGAGTTCCTCCAACTCATGGTGTTGGGCAATCTAACTAGGACCATTGTCTTGGGGTTCTTTCCTAAACAAAAATAAATAAAAACATGGGCTAGGGATTTAGCTCAGTGGTATAAGCACCTGCCTGGCAAGTGCTAGGTCATGAGTTCAATCCCCGGTGCCAACAAATAAATAAATAAATAAATAAATAAATAAAAACAATCAATACAAATTAATTTCAAAATATTTATTTACAATGAGGAAAGAAACTTCTACAAATTGCAAACTTTTAAAAGCCAACAATACCACAATTGCACTAAACCAAAAAATGGGGGGGGGGAAACTCCTTAAAATTTTCATTTTGAACAGAGCCCTAAATTACTACTTCTTTCAGTAGTTTGGCTGCATACTTTTTTATTGTTTTTCACATTATAACAATTTTGAAAATAATTCCATTATTTTTCAGCTTGATTGAAACTTATTTTCAGTGTTGGTAGTACAGCTCTGTGGTTTATTATTAGTAATGCCATATTTTTAAATGTATCTTTTTCAAATTTTGGAGGTGTTTTAATCATGTGAAAGCTGTGAAATTTGGGGATACTTAAAGTCATTTTTTCAAGGAAAAATATTAAAAGATGATGAACTAATTTCCTGGATCATTGTTCCCTTACTATGCCCCATGTTTTATATTTACCAGTGTTAGTATTTGGGGTCACATCAACAGGAAATATATGTGCATATGTTTGTGTGTTCACACACATATATGTAACTTATATGGACAGGAACTCCTAGGACATAACATCATATACATTAAGTTGTACATCTCTATGTTAAGATGCATAAAACATGAGACTCAATGACACTGATATATTTATTTGTAGAATATCTGCAGATCTGTGTCCTACAACACACAAGCATTCTGATACTTTAAAAACTGGTGTATTTATAATTGTATGTGTGAATCACTGAGTATATACCCGACAAGAGAGAATTTCTGCTTACAGTTTTAAATTTCTTTAGTTAGCAGAATTTTTAACAGATAAATTTTGCATTCATTCAGGACAAGTTTACATGCAGTTCAGTCTCAGGTCCATGAGCTCTGTGCCATGCTGTGCAGGTGGATCCACAGGATGTGCAGAAGTCCTGGAAGGCATTCCTGCACAAACAGGAGTGGCTGGTTATACACATAGCAGATACCAGATAAAAGGAAGTATTATTAACACATATGAGAATTCAGGTCTGGAAAATATAGAGCACAGTCATAAGTTAGGAAAAAAAAAAGTAAGCCTCAAATATGAATGTTGCTAGGATCATCTAAGATTAAGTATAAATAGATATTCACATGATCACACTCAAATTAACAATCAATCATACACCCCCATAAATTATAAATAACATGAGAAACCTCATACATGACCACTGAGGCTAACTAAAATTGATGGGATAAGAATAAGAAAATCCCATTGTTGGTGAGAAAATTGAACTACAGAAATTTGTTTACTTGGTTACATTCAGATTTGAAAATAGCTTAGAATTATCTGGTAAAACTGAAATTAATATAGCCTTATCTAGCAAAACAAAGAATACCTACATATTCTTACAAACATTTATAGAAAAATATATAGTGGAAAATACATAATAACCTGATGTCAAAGCCCCAAACTGAAACTGATCCAAAGCTCCTCCAGTGGTAGATGGGGTAAATACATCACAGCATATTGACAAAAGACTGCTCTACAACAGCAAAAACTACATATATCCATGTCAATAGGAGGAGTTTCACAAACATAGAATTTAGCACACAATGAATTTCCCAAAAGGATTCAACATGATTCCAAAGTAAACAAAACAACACTGTAGTTTTCAGGGATACACGAACATGACAAAGTTGCAAAGAAAAGTCCAGAGCTGGAAGGAAAGGATAGAGGCAAGAAGCAGCATGCAATAGCCACACGAGGTCCTGGCAATACTAAATTCCTAACCTGGGTATTTTTTAACTGTGTACTTGTTTTACAATGATTTTTCAAGACCATAAGAATTTTAGGAATTCTTGGGCAAGTGTGATATATTTTATAATTTTAAAAGGTATAAAGATAATATCGAGGAAAGTGTTAGTTACACGAAGTCTCTGAGAAGGAAGGCATATGCACTTACTAGTTGAATGAGGAAAAGAATAGCAGTGATACAAAACATAAATTCAAAAGAAGACCTGACTTGAATGGTCACATGGAGTCATAATGCTGAACATGGGCTGATTCAAAGACCTTAAAGAGACCAACAGGTAGGGAAGCCTGACTGTTATGTTTAATTGTTTAGTAATTATTTTCTGATAACATGTTTTAAAACTTATACATCTTACTGCTCACTAGTTTGTTCAACAACATTATACAAGGGGAAAAAGAGATAGCAAGATGGGTAAGAAGCCTTATATCCAACTTCTAATCCAAACAACTATAGAACAATTTACAGGTGAAGATATGATCAGTGACTAGATATTTGAGAATCTTAAAAGAATCATTCTAATTTCAAATATTTATTTTGTGTAGAAGTGATATCACAGTTAATTTTAAAATGTTATCTCTTTAAAAGATATATTGAAGTATATGTGTAAAATAATACTCTTTCTGCATAAAAAGCAATGCTATATAAAAGTAATAGTATTCAAGCCAGGCATGTTGGCACATGCCTGTAATCCCAGCATTGGAGAGGCTGAGGCAGGAGGATCATTGCAAATTTGAGACCAACCTGGGCTACAAATTGAGCTCAAAACCAGCCTGAAATGCATAATGAGATCCTGTCTCAAAAAGGATATATATATATATATATATATATATATATATATATATATATATATATATTTCAAAATAAAATGAAAGGTCATTTGTGGACTGTGGTAGGGGAGAACCAGGTCCCAAGGAAGGAGATCCCTGCCTGGAAACCATATCATTTTCATTGTTTTGTTGAGATGGGTTTTTATTTGCCTTTGTTTTATTTATGTTAACTCTGATGACATGGGCAGCTATTTAAGAGATAGCAAGACATGTCATGGTAGCCATTATGTAATTTCAACTGGCTTGTTTTGATGTCCTTTATTGCTTTCATTTTTTTAATTGTTTCTACTCTGTTCTGTTCTATGAGATTTTTGATATGTCTGAAGGCAGTATCTGAAGCTATTTTGAAGACAACAGAGGCACTGTGGTAACTATGGTTAATTTCATAAGGTTTGGAAGTCCTGTATCACTTATTCTGGTTTGATTGATTTTATTCTGCTTTATCTTCCTTGGCTTTATCCTCTTTAAAATAAAGACATAATAAAAATAAAAATAAAAAATAGCCAGCCAGAGCATTATTACCTGTTTTTCATAATTGTTAGCTTTGCCTTTTCTTAGTTAATCTGTTTAATAAACTCCCTTGCAGAATCTAAACACTTAAAAAAATAAAGTGAGAATGGAAAATGTGGTTGAGAATATAGAAGAAACAACCCTTGCCATTTTTGATAAAAGCAATGCTAAGTATACATAGATTTTATACTATAATATTAAAATGTGCTTGAAATTTTTCCATAATAAACTAGAAATACACACATCTTTGATATAACAATTTTACGTCTACATATTTAGCTATAGAAATATTGATATAATTGTAAAAGATTTGTGTACATATATATGTCATATATACACATGTATATAAATATGTCATGTATATACATCATATATATGTATATATGCCAAGTTTAGAACTAATTTAAAAAGGTAGAGTGTAGTTGAAGACATTCAATTGCTATAAACAATAATAGAAATATATATATATATATATATATATATATATATATATTAACACAGTAAATTTCTGTAACTACTTAAAAAGTTAAAAAAAAGTTTGACAAAAATTTATTTCTCTTCATTCATATATTAAACCTGTATAAAGAAATTCAGAGCAGTGAAAACTATGTCTACATAACTCATGCAAGTGTATACATGTATGTACACACACTGACATGCACACATAAGAGGCACCCCTGTACACCTGCATTTCCCTAGGGAGTTTTTAGACTAAGATGCACCAAATTAATATCAGTATTATAAGATGCTTTGTTTTTTTTTTTTTTGGCTCTTCTTATCTTTTGTCCATTCACTCAGTCATTCGGTTGACGTGTAATTAGTGTCTATGATGTGCCATGAACTATTCTAGGCGCTGAGACTATGCTATTTAATAACCTTACCAAAAATCACTGCCTTTGTGGAAATATAATCTTGAGAGACAAATAATGTGCCAGAGAAGTAAGAATTACAGTATGTTAGGAGAAAAACAATGACGAAGAACAAGAGGAGGGGTGGCGACACTTGGGGTAGCCAGGAAGAGCCATACTGAGATGGGGACTTGGTCGCACAGACCACAAGAAAGTGTGTGAGCCGTCCCAGGGCGGGTCTCACAGAAAGTGCTGACGCACTGGAGCAGCACCTACAAGGTCCTCTGGTGGGAGCATAGTTCTACTTCTGAGGAACGGCTTGGAGGTGGGTGCGATGGAGAGAGGATAGGAAAAGTGCAAGGGGGATGATTTCAGAGAAGCAACTGGGTCTCCCTCCAGTAGGGCCTGAACACTTAAAAGACCAGCCCTCCTGGAATGGGAAGAGACCACTGGACATTTACTACTGCTGTGTAATATTGGCCTTAGACAGTTTTCTTTTGTAGTTATTTCACTGTGGTTTGTAAGAAAGTTGTATAAGTGTACTTATAAAAAGACATGCAGTTATCTTTACGTAATTAGAAAGTTTTACCTTCTTCAAAAAAGGGAAGAGTGAATTGCTTATTCTCAGTAATCTGAGAATCAAACAAATCAAATCTCAAGTCATTTTTAGCAGATGTAGGTAATCATTTACTACAATTCCTTTCTTTATGTGCCCACACACTTAATTGTTCTCATCCTCCTTGGTTCTCAAAATTCCAGGTAACAGAGATATCTGTGACTGAACAAAGGCTGAAAATATAGATATATTCTGTAACACTTATCTGAGGAACATTGTACAAATAATTTTACCAACTGATTACTTACAACCTGTAAATCATTGCATTATTTTGCATTTTACCCCAACAGAGATTTACATTTTTACTGAAATTTTTCAGTAACATGGCATAATCACAACAGCAAAAACATTACCTAACATTCCTGACCATCTCCCCTCTAATGCAGTGGTACAGCATTCGTTACACAGCCACCCCATGTGTTTGCCACTGTGGACCTTGATGAACCTTACCTAAAGCTGTTTTCTCCCTTCCTTCCTTCCTTCCTTCCTTCCTTCCTTCCTTCCTTCCTTCCTTCCTTCCTTCTTTCCTTCCTTCCTTCCTTCCTTCCTTCTACTCTTTCTTTCTTTCCTTCCTTCATTCCTTTTTGTCCTTATTCTTTGATCTGAATCATTCTTATTCTGTTTTCTTTATGCTTTGATTTTTTTATTGGGAAGTAATGATTATAATAGTGATTTCTAACTGTAAGGTATTGGTATAGACAGTATTTTTTCATGCATCAAGAAAAAAAAGAAAAATGTCTGTGTTTTTATTAGGTTTTAATTAAAGCATACTTTGCCATTTTTTGACTAAGCACTTCAGTGCCATTTTCATAATGATCACAACTGTGAGGGGAAACTTTTGATAACTGCAGGCTGGTGATGAGAAATCCTGCTGGGCTCGAGCTAAGGTATAGCAGAGATTTCCTCCACAATGAAATACAGTGCATGAAGAGTGTAGAATTAAATAGATCACCGGTTTTAAACAGATTAAAGGCACCCTTGATGCGAACCTGCGGTTTAATGTTGAAATATAAAACCTGCTATTCCTTCTTATATTTCAAGAAGTGGCATTATTATTATTTCTCATTAAACCTGCCAAAACAAGAAATAATCTTAACTGATTCACTGGTGTACACTTTAATGATTGTTTAGCTGTATATGCCAGAAAAATCTAAATAACAATGACCAAAACAAGGCCAAGAGTCACTTCCTCATTAAAGAGATTGGAGTAGATGGTTGAGGGTGAACAGATCCTGTGCAACCAGCAGGGACCTTTACTTGTCCAGTCTCACTGCTGTGTTTTTAACACCTCACTTCCTTCATTGAGATTGCCCAGTGCTCCACAGGGGCTGCTGGATCTCTGAGCACCATTGTCATAGGCCAAAGACACGAAGAAGGAAATGGCAGAGGGATAAAAGATTTTTTTTTAAGTAGTCATCATGAAAGCTATCTAGAAAACTCTTGTTGCTTCTGTTTTAGTTCTGTAACTTTTAACTATATATAGCCAATTTCAGACAGGAATTATTAAATGGGAAAAGTCTAGAAATAAATAACTCGTAAGTTTTTACATGATGCATGGCTGAGACATGTGGTAAAATCCCTCACCACCCTGCTTCATGAAGCCTGGACAGTAATCAGCACATCTGTGCTGTATATACTGCCTGCTTTAGTCCCTTGTTGGTCATCTGAGTGATCATCTTGGTTGTAACAATATCACAGTGTTTGTGCTTAAGTGACTTCTACTTTACCCATAACAGCACTCACAGCATAAGAGTAATAATATTGGTAATTCTGGCATGCCAAAGAGAAGTCTTAGAGTGCAGTCATTAAGTGAAAAAGTAAAAATTTTGATTTAGTTAAAAAGAAAAATACATCACATGGTGTGGTAAAATCTATATGAGAGCAAACCTATCTATGAAGTTATGAAGCAGAAAAAAGAAATTCATGCTAGTTTTTCATGCTCAAAAATTAAAACCACAATGTATAAATTCTTTCAAAAGATATAAAAGTTATTACTTTGTGGGTAGAAGCCAGGAAAAGGAAGTGTATTCTGATTGACAGTAGACAGGAACAGGAAGTGTGATCTTACTGGCGTTAGACAGGAACAGGAAGTGTGTTCTGATTGATAGAAACTTACACCAGAAGGCATTAAGCCCATGTGCAAACTTCAGAGAGGGCTCCTCAGGGAAAAATTACAGCAAACCACTTACTACAAGCAAGGGACAGTTATCGATGCAGGAATAGGTTTGGGCTGTGAAAAAAATATTACTAGAGTGGTTGCAGGTGCTGATGAGGAAGTTGCTGCTAAATTTCTGGCAGAGTTGAAGAGGTTAGTTAAAGAGAACATTGTTCAAAGTAATGATGTGACTGTGCTCTTCTGGAAGAATACAATATACATTTATAAAATAGTACCAGAGGCACCTAGGCATAGAACATGGAGAAAGTATTTTCTCAAATGACTTCAGTTTAAACAGAATAACAACAAAACTTTCATCTACTGTGAATTTTTAAACATCAATATTTGTAACCTTTAAAACCCAATTATTGGCATAATCATGGCTTGGTGACCCAGGGTCAACCACATCAGATAGTCTTTGATGTTTTGTCTCAAGTTAGGCATCAGGAGTAGTCTGAGGTTATGTCTCAATGCTACCTTGTCCACCACACTTTGTTCCCTCACAAAGGTATTATATCATTCCACACTGTGATGAGAAGAGTGGGCAGCATGCAATAATATACTTGAAGAGAGACCATATTTATACAATTTTTATTACACTATAGTGCTATACTTTTTCTACTTTATTATTGTCATTTATTATAATTTATCAGAGAAACTTTTTAGAAACTTCTTTATAGATATATATAGGGATATATGTAGGTGTATATTTAGGTATATACATATATATACAGTATAAGTATAGAGGTTAATGTTTTCCACGGCCTCAGGCTTCTTGGAATCTTTGAATTTACACCAAACAGATGGAGGGGGACAACTATAACATTAATTTTCACTTACATGTTATTTACTATGTCTACTTTCCAAAAACAAAGCAGATAATGCAGACCTTACCTGGAAAAATTGAAACTTTCATAAAATATCAGAGTGCTATTCATAATAGTGATCACAGGTCACCCATATATATATTTTAAAGTGTAAGGCACATATGTGCATCATAAATTCTAAGTATTTTTCATGGAATAATTAGTTCTCATAGCAACCTCCCAAGGCCAGCATGATTATTCTTATTTCACAGATTAAAAAATCTGAGACATGTATATGTTAAATAACTCCTTAAGCAAAACAGTGAGCCAAGATTGGAAACTTGGCTTTCTAGTTTCAAAGTGTGTACCCCTAACAACCAACCCAGAGGTGCCAAACATTTTGTGAAGTGACAGGTAAATATTTTATATTTGTACTATAATGTCTCTGTCTTTGTACACAAAAGCAGCCTTTATGGTACCAAATGAATAAGCATGGCTATGTCTCAGCAACAAAATGCAGGCTTTACTGACCTCTTCAAATGCCATTCTCCTCTCCAAGAGGGAGAACAGTGATTGGATAGGCAGAATGTTATTGCTTATTCTCTGAAGTGTGTCAATGTCCCCACACCATAACTATGAGAGAGAATCTATGGCCTATGTCTAGAAATCAAAGATTTATGGTCTTAGCAACTTATCTCTAATGATATTTTAATTTTATGCCATCTTTTACCCTCCTAATAGACTTGCTTTATGTTTTCTTGAGGAGACTCATAATAAGAATAGTGTATTAAAACTTTGCTAATCCTGCCATTAAGAATGTGCTTATTTAACCTAGTCTTCCAAATTGTTTTGATGGACAGAAACCTCCCTCAGCCACTACAGACACACACACACATGCACACATACACATGTGTGCAGTATATTCCAGAACAAAAGATTATCTGATTAGCTTGGGCAAAATTAACTTCAATCTTAACATATCTTCTCCATGCTATGTTGCTGCATATGTAACGATAGAGATTATTTTGTAGGCATAATGATGTTTTATAAAAATTAAGAGGTACAATACAAATACATACAAACACCAGTTTAGTGGGGAACCATTGATCTTCCTTTAAAATCAGTGGATTTTCTTGGGTTCCTTTCATTTATTTTTCCCCTATGGAACTCCACACTGAAGCTGTTATCCACAATCTCTGGCTTCATGTGTATCTTGACACAGAAAACTTCTTGCAAAGCTATGGTAGCTTTTGACAAACACAATCTTCCTAACAGGATGGATAAAAAAGTTCTTGGCACTTTATGTGACCTTTTGCATTCTTACATTTCTTTATATTACTTTCCTTACTCAGGTTCACTTAGTGTAGCTTGAGGAACAAGTTAAAATTCTAACTGGATTCTTATAGGGTTTATTACAAAGGATATTAGATAATAGCAGCCAAATAAAATACAGGTAAGTGATCCTTTTCATTTTGAAAAAAAAAGTTGGATGCCTCCAATGCATTAGTCTGAGCAAAGTATTAAACCATTGTAAGTAATTATGAATAATTACTTGGTTAAGCCATTTCTACCTAGCAGTAACTATTTATATATCCTTTCTAATGGAGTATTGTAATTTACTATGTAGTTTGCTATGAAATAAATATCTAATGCAATAATTAAACCAACCTCAACAGAGACATAATTGCTAAATAGCTTTCTACAACTCTGGAGACATCTAAGCTGTAGCACATTTATCAAAATAGTTTTATTATATGCAATAAGAATTTGTATTTTCCCTCTGCTAAAGATTGGTCTTTACAATAACTGCTTTTTATATTAGTCACATCAAGATTTATTTGTACACAACACAATTTGCTACAATAGTCTTGAGAGTTGTAATCCCTTTAAGAACTCCCTGCTCTTGAAAACGTTTTCAGACACTTTGGGCATATGACCCATAAGCTTCAAGTGTAATTTAATCTTCAGTATTTTAGTTTGCTATCTGAGAAAAGTTAAAGTATATGTTGATTTTATATATTGTTAACATTTATCTCAGGTAATAGGCAATTAAAATGGTTGATCACTCTCTCACCTTTAAAATTTCACTGTATCCAAACTATGCAGTTGCTTTAATGTAAGCCCAATATGCACAAATAAAGATGTAGTTGTTTTTTATTAACATGTTCTATGGTTATAATTTAAATCTAACAAATCTTTGATCAAGCACTACCATTCAACTGAATATTTAACTTGGCAAAATTTAATCATATATGTAATTAAATCACAATTAGTCTTTAATTATTCTAATTAAAGATTGGTTTCATTTCCTTATGATGATCTTCCTTGTAACTTGCTTTAAATTAAATCTATTGGAAATAATAAGTAACTTCTTCTGATGTATATCCAAGTCTCTGAGTCTCAGATTTGGAAACATCAAATATTTTTTTAAACTAAGACTCAATTAGTTTTTAATTTTGTCTAGCTTTCAGTACTTCTGGAAATGTTTGAAAAGAAAAAATCAAAATTTAGTATAACACTCTCTAATTTGTCTAATCATAAAATCTCAATAATCAATTTTGCTTAAAATGAAATTCAATATTCTAATAAATAAAACAGCCCAAAATATATGTGGATTTTTTTGAAGAAGACGTAATTCTGTAATTACTCTTCATTTTTGACATTCCTTTTTGTTGGAAACACTGTAGCATTATAGAAATAATTGGATCTCTCCCTCTACTTAAAAAATACGGAGATTTCTCATGTATATTGTATACATATTCCTTCTAGAGTTTTAATGATTTTGGAAAAAATGCTAGAATTTACTTGCTTGCAAGAGTTTGTATTTTTTTTTTTCATTTCTTTTACAACTGCTGAAGTAATTATAGATAGTGGTGTTGTAGCTAGTGTTGATAGTGGTAGATTTTGTGTGTGTGTGTGTGTGTGTATGTGTGTGTGTGTGTGTGTGTGTTGAAAGGCCAGATCAGTAATCTATATTCAAATAAAATGCTTGGTAAAAGGTTCAATACACCTTGGAAAATGACTCCTAAGTTTCACCTGAAAGATGGCTTTTAACTAAAAGTACTGTGCTTGAAATGTCACGGTTCTCCAGTTTAGGTGTAGATATTGTGGTGGTGTACATCCCTCTGCATTAAGCCTTCAGGCTTGCTGAGAATAAGAGGTTTTCTGGATAGTTGTTGCTAATCCTGGATTAAACCTAATAGCATTTTCATTACTACCCTTTTTCAAAAAAAAAAAAGAACTTTCATCAAAACCAATTTAATTCTTTTCAAGGACATACAAGTGTAGCATTTCTGCATTAGAAAATTTCAGTGTCAAAGAGTAAAATTCAATATGAAATAATGAAGGAAAAGTGAATAAGAGAAACTGCATTCATTTCTTATTACTGTTTACAGTTAAAACTGATTAAAAAGAGATCACAATTCATTATAACAAATGAACATAGACAGAAATAGGATTTTAACTGTTTTTTTAAGTGAATATTATACTGGTGATACAGAAATGAAATTGAGTAAGGTGGACAAAGAGGTAAACTCAATCACATGACAAGTGAGTTTTATAAAGCTCATAATATAGAAGACAATGAACCCCCCCCATCAGTATACTTAAGTTTTTAGTTGCCTAGGGAACATTTCTGGTTACAGTTCCTATTGCTTTTGTTTCTTAGAAGTGGCTGGTCACTGTGATGCACAGCTGGTCACTATGATTCATATAAGAGCCAATCCCCTATTATAAGCCATTCTGCTTCTGCACTTCCTATTTTCTTATCTCATATAAGTCATAGACCACCAGAGATCAGGGCCTGATATTTTTTGAATGATCTGGATCAGTGCCCATTGAATTCCAAATAATGGGTGTCATTTTGGTGTTTCTGTCTGCCATTTCATCTGGTGCATTGGCCAAGACCCACCATGCTAACCTCTTTGTTCACTGGTCATGGCCTTCACAGATGGAGTAAGGACCTGTCCAGGTCCTTTTTGGAAGATATACCCTCTAAATTTTTTTTGATACCCCTCAGAGTTCTGGCGGAAGATTCTTAGTGGCCCACTTGAGGAGCTGACATAAGACTTCAAAGGGAGGACACAGTCTGTCTGTCTGTCTGCCTGCCTGCTTGTTTGCCTGCCTGATTCCAGTAAGACCCCCAGGGGTATCCCCATTAGTGTGGGTATCAGTCCTGCTCAGCTCAGGTAGAAGAGGAGTTTGATCAACTCTCATTAGCCAAGATCATTCTCAACGGAGAGAGTTGGAATGTTTAACCATTTGACCACCTGCTGAATGATTGTGTGAGTGAGTGAAACAGCATAAGCCGGAGGCTGCTCTGTGTGTGAACCCAGATGCCAAAGCACTAGTCATAGTGCCCAATTTGGCCCTCATTTGTGGTTCCATAATGATCAACATATGGTATAATAGAGGCCTCAAACCCACTTTAGTTAAGTTGCACCTAAGTGCCCTTAAAGGACATGGCCAGTCAGGCATCTAAATAGTCTCTCTCTGAGGGGCACCCACCTTTTACAACACAAATGTAGAAAGTCAGAGACTGGAACTAATTAATCAAAACCCACAGTCTCTGACTGCAGAAAAAGGACTTTTCTGATGTTACACAGTTAAATATGAAACCAAACTGCTCAAAGGAAGAAAGAGGCCCATTCTTCCTAAGAATACTGCCTTGGCACCCTCATTGGCAACTACAGTTGCTGCCAACACTTATAGCTTCACTCCCAGCTCCCAACTCCTCTACATCCATCCAATTGAATGGATTCCAAATAGTCATTGCCTGTGTTTGGCCACAGAAGTCCACCCTCCAGAGCTTTCTGCTTCTATTCTGATCAGATGGCATTCTCTAATGCCCACCCAAGATGACTGTCAGCAATTGCTTCTGAGTTTCACATTTAAAAAAAATGTACTGTCAGCCATGACCAATGAGTTGAAATTGTCTTTCCAAAGATCACCTGGCCTAGAAATAACCCAGTCAAGTGCTTCTCAAAGACATCAAAAAGCAGGACTAAAAGCCTATGAACTACTATTACCCAGAAACTTGATTTTAAAAATAAGGACCTGATGTTCATAAGACAATCCAGTCTGGTAGATGACTATACCATCTGGCTATGACTTATAAAGACTATGGACACAAAAATTAAATCTCCCTCCATCTGCAAGAAACAGAAAAACCTTACTATCCAGGCCAACCTCCACCTACACCTCTCCTTTCCCTGCCAGTCCTGGATGGATAGGACAGACCGAGCTCTATCAAATTGGGATCCTGATTTCCCAGCACATGGAAAGGTACTTTGAGCCTGCTGCCAGGCAGTAAGACCATGTGCTGCATCCCAGACCACCCAGGGCCACACACAGGGACAGGGGCCCAACTGGGCCATGCCCAGCAAATGCCAAGCAGCAAGTGGGACCCAGATTCCAGCTTTCAGCCCTGAGTGCATGCTCTGGTGGATTTCCAGTGCACAGAAAGGCACTTTGAGCCTGCTCCCAGGCAGTAAGACCATACGCTGCATCTGAGACCACCATGGGCCACACACAGTGATGGGGGGGACAACCAGGCCACATCCAGCAAATGCCAAGCAGCAAGCAGGACCCAGATTCCAGCCTTGGGGCCCTGACCCCATGCTCTGGCAGAATCCCAGTGCACAGAAAAAACTTGGAACTTAGCTACCAGGGGGCAAACCTTGGATTACAGCAGATTAACTGTTCCAGTGTGGTGAGTATGCCCCTAAAATGTAGGAGTACAGTGGGTAAATAGGGCCAGTAGTAAAGCCCCCTCCAACAAACTGTAAGACCTTAGTGAGCCTGAAGAGTGTGGGTGACCCCCTCCTACATACAGAAAACATCAGGCAGAGTGAAAATGGCAAAACAAAAAAGCAAAATGCAGTCTCAAACATCTAGTACACCAGAAGCAAGTGCAGGAGATGTTGACATAGAGGACCCCAAAAGTAACACACTGGGAATCTCTGAAAAGATAGTGAGTGAAATAAAAAAACAACTCTATGAGGCTAAAGAGGAAATCAAATAAGAAGTACTCTCCCACATAAAGACAGAAATAACCTTAGTAAAGGAGTTGCTGAGCACAGCTAAAGAAGAAATCGAGAAAAAAGCACAGGAGCATGGGAAACTGATTGAAACCTTGAATGAACAATATAGAAAACATGCAGAATTCATGAAACAAACTCAAAGAGACATCCAAGAAACAAAAAATTCTATTCAAAGCTTGCAAAACCACTTAAATGAAGCTGAGGATAGGATTTCAGACCTTGAGAACAGGATCACAATTAGTGATCATGAAAGGGTAGAACTTTTAAAAATAACAAAGCAGCATAAAGTGACAACCCAACAGCTTCAAAATGATGCCAAGAGAAAAAAAATATAAGATTAATAGGCATAAGTGAAGAGGCAGGAGTCAATGCAAATGACATAGCCAAAATATTCACAGAAATAATAGAAAATTTCCAAAACATGGGGAAAGAATCTGATATGCAGATAAATGAGGCCTATAGAACATCAAACAGTCACAATCAACATAAATCCACACCCAGATACATAATAACTAAGATCTCAGACATGCAGCATAAAAACAGAATACTAAATGCTATTAGAGAAAAGACACAACTCACCTACCAAGGAAAGCCCATTAGAATCACAGCAGATTTTTCAGCACAAACCCTCAATTCAAGAAGAGCTTGGAATGAGGTATTTCAAGCCCTGAAAGAAAACAACTTTCAACCCAGACTGATGTACCCAGCAAAACTGCCTTTCAAATTTAATGGAGAATTGAGAATCTTTGCATCTATGTTCATTAGGAAGATTGGCCTGTAGTTCTCTTTTTTATTTATTCCTATTAATCTTACGTTGTTTTTCTTTGCATCATCTTGCAACTGTTGAATTACTATTTCCTGATTCCTTGTTGTTTTTAAAAGATCTTTCCTTTCCTGTTCACTAGCTGCAATCTATCTTTGAGGTCTGAAATTCTATCTTCACTTTCATTCAGGCAGTTTTGGCAGCTGACAATAGAATTGTTGATTTCCTGTATATCTGTTTGAATCTGTTCCTATGACAAAGAACAACTGAAGAAATTTACGTCCACCAAGCCAATCCTAGAAAGAGTACTAAAAGATATACTAGACAGAGATAAAAAATGACTACAATCCCCAAAACAAAAACAGAAAGAAACCACCAGGTAGGATAAGAAATTAAATAAGGGGAAAAGCAGAAAGCAAACAACTGGAACATAACATGGCAAAGTCAAGCCAGTACATATCAGTGATATCCATAAATGTAAATGGCCTCAGTTCACCTATAAAAAGATACAGGCTAACAGAATGGATCAAGAAACATGATCCCACAATATGCTTTATACAAGAAACACATCTGACCCAAAAGGAAACTCATAGATTAAAAGTCAAAGGATGGAAAACAGTATTCCATGCAACAGGAACCCAGAAAAAAGCAGGGGTAGCTATTCTATTTGCAGAAAATGTGAACTTCAAACCAAAAATGATTAAAAGAGATAGAGGTCACTACATACTTGTTAGTGGAAAAATTCAAGAGGAAGAACTAACAATTATAAATATATATGCACCAAATATAGGAGCACCCAACTATATAAGACAGATACTAATGGACATGAAAAACCAAATACACAAGAACACAATTGTAACAGGAGATCTTAACAGCCCATTGTTGCAAAGAGATAGATCAACTAGACAAAAAGTCAGCAAAGAAATAATAGAACTGAATCATACCTGTGAGCAATTGGACTTAGTAGATGTTTACAGAATGTTCCACCCAACCACATCAGAATACACACTCTTCTCAGCAGCACATGGGACATTCTCCAAAATAGACCATATATTATCCCATAAAGCATTCTTAAGTAAATGCAAAGGTATTGAAATCATCCCATGCATTATATCTGACCATAGCACACTGAAATTGGAAATTAATGGCAAAAGAAATTGCAAAACCTGCATAAATACATGGAAATTAAATAACAACCTTTTGAACAACCAGTGAGCTACAGATGAAATTAAAGAGAAATAAAGCAATACCTGCATTTCAGTGAAAGCACAGAAACAACATACTGTAATCTGTGGGATGCAATGAAAGCTGTCTTAAGTGGGACACATATAGCAATAAATTGTCATATCAAGAAAACAGAATGAGTACAAATAAACAACCTAGTGCTCCATCTCAAGCTTCTAGAAAAAGAAGAGCAAGCTAAACCCAAACCTCATAGAAGAGAGGAAATTGTAAAGATTAGAGCAGAAATCAATGCAATTGAAACTAAAAAAAAATACAAAGAATTAATGAATAAAAAAGCTGGTTTTTTGAGAGAATAAACAACATTGACAAACCCTAGCTAACCTTATCAAGAGAAAGAAAGGAAAAAACCCAAATTCATGCAATAAGAACTGAAATTACTACAGATCCCATCTAAATCCAAAAGATCATGAATACCTACTTTGAAAATCTCTACTCACATAGAGTGGAAAACACAGAGGAAAAGGACATATTTCTAGAAACATATGAACTACCAAAGCTCAACCAAGAAGATATAGCAATTTTGAACAGCCCAATATCAGCTATTGAAATTGAAAATGTAATTTAAAACTTGCCAACAAAGAAGAGCCCAGGTCCTGATGGATTCACAGCTGAATTCTATAAGAAATGTAGAGGAGATTTGATGCCAGTACTCCTTAAACTCTTCAATGAAGTTGAGAAGAAAGCAATCCTCCCTAAATCATTCCTAGAGGCAAGTATTACCCTGATACCAAAACCAGAGAAAGATCCAACCAAAAAAGAGAACTATAGGCCAATCTCATTAATGAACATTGATGCAAAGATTCTCAATAAAATACTGGCAAATAGAATGCAGCAAATCATCAAAAAGATTATACATCATGAATAAATGGGGTTCATTCCAGGAATACAAGGATGGTTTAACATAAGCAAATCAATAAATGTAATATACCACATCAATAGAGCCAAAAACAAAAACCACATGGTCATCTCAATTGATGCAGAAAAAGCTTTTGACAAAGTCCAACACACATTCATTATAATAACCCTTCAGGAACTCGGAATACATGGTGTCTACCTCAACATTATAAAGGCTATCTATGACAAACCAACAGCCAACCTTATACGAAATGGACAAAAACTGAAAGCTTTTACTTTAAAATCAGGAACAAGATAAGGATGTCCACTATCACCACTCCTTTTCAATATAGTTCTGGAAACACTGGCCAGGGCAATCAGACAAGAGAGAGAAATAAAAGGAGTAAAGATAGGAAAGGAGGAAGTTAAATTATCACTATTTACAGATGACATGATACTCTATATAGAAGACCCAAAAAACTCCACGAAAAGACTACTAGAGGTAATAAACAAGTTCAGCAGTGTAGCTGGATAAAAAGTCAATGCTCAAAAATCAATACCATTCCTGTACACAAACAAAAGCTCACCAAGAGAGAAATTATGGAAATATCGCCCTTTACAATAACATCTAAAAAAATGAAATACTTAGGAATCAACCTAATTAAAAATGTAAAAGGATTATATGCTGAAAATTATACTATGCTGAAAAAGGAGATTGAAGAGGATATTAGAAAATGGAAGGATATTCCTTGCTCTTGGCTAGGAAGAACGAACATTGTGAAAATGGCCATAATCACCAAACTATTATACAGATTTTACGCAACCCCAATCAAAACACTATTGACATACCACATAGATCTAGAGGAAACACTCCTAAATTTCATTTGGAGACAGAAGAAACCTAGAACAGCAAAGGCAATTCTGGGCAAGAAATGCAAGGCAGGAGGCACCTCAATTCCTGACTTGAATCTATACTACAAAGACACAGTGATAAAATCAGCATGGTACTGGCAAAGAAATAGACCTGAGGATCAATGGAACAGATTAGAAGATGCAAGCACAACTACAAAGACACTCAGCCACTTGATATTTGACAAAGGAGCTAAATATGTCCACTGGAAGAAGGGTAGCCTCTTTAATAAATGTTGTTGGAAAAATTGACTCTCCACATGCTGAAGACTGAAACTAGATCCATGCCTATCACCACGCACAAAACTAAAGTCTAAATGGATCAAAGACCTCAATATTAAAACAGAAACACTAAATCTACTGGAAGACAAGGTATGTAGAAGTCTTGGAGATATAGGGGAAGGCAGAGAATTTATGAACAAAATGCAAAATACTTCAAAGAATCAATGACTAGGATCTCATTTTACTGAAAAGTTTCTGCACTTCAAAGGAAATCACCAACAGAGTGAAAAGAAAACCCACAGAGTGGGAAAGAATTTTAGCCAGCAAGCCCTCAGACAAAGGACTTATATCTAGAACATATAAAAAATTGAAAACCATCAAGCTCCCCAAATTCAAAGACCCTGTCCAAAAGTGGGCATCTGAGATGAATATACAGTTCTCAGAGAAAGATATACAAATGGCAAATAAATACATGAAGAAATGTTCACCATCACTGGTCCTTTGAGAAATGCAAATTAAAACAACATTGAGATTTCACCTCAATCTGGAAAGAATAGCTGCCATCAGGAAATCAACTGATAACAAATGTTGGTGAGGCTGTGGGAAAACAGGAACACTGCTCCACTGTTGGTGGGAATGTAGACTGGTGCAGCCACTATGGAAATGCATATGGAGAATTCTTAGAAGGCTAGGATTGGAAGTTCCATTCAATTCAGCTATTCCCCTCCTGGGTATTTTTCCAGAAGAACTGACAAGTTCATATCACAATGATATATGTGCACCCATGTTCATAGCAGCACAATTTGTAATAGCTAAATTTTGGCTAAACAACCAAGATGTCCATCAACCACAGAGTGGATGAAAAGATGTGGTATTTTTTTCACAATGGAATATTACTCAGCTATAAAAAAGGATGATCTTGAGGTCTTCATTTTGAAATGGAGGCAACTTGAGACTATCCTCATTAGTGAAATAAACAAGAATCATATTTATAAATATCACATTTTATCTCTAGTGTAAAAAGTAATAAGGACTTTAGGAGTAATAAATCCCAAAATGTGTAATTGCTATTGTAAAAAAATGAGGAAAAGAAAGGGCTCTAAGGGATATAACTGCACATGTGTTTGAGTGTGCAAAATAGATGACCATATTGCTGAATCTTTGTTGGATCTTTGAGCAGAACTGTTTACAGTCTCACTGTTTGAATGTCTACTATGTAGCCTTCAATTTTGTAACTTACAATTTTGTAACAACTACATTTAAGATGACAATATGTAATTTATCAACTAGTGATTTCTTATTGTTTTTTTTCTTTTAGAATTCTGTATTGTTGCTATCCTTTTTTCTTTTTTTGTTTAAATAATTTTTTAAAAATGCATAATTGCTATTGTAAAAAGAGAGGAAATAGGAAGTGCTATAAAATATATAACTGCATGAATATTTAAGTGTGTAGGAATGATAACCACACTTCTAAGTTCTTGTTGGATTGTTGAACAGATCTGTTTGCCGTCTCACTGCTTGAATGTCTACTTTGTATGCTCTAATTTTGTAAGTTGAACAACTATTTCTAAAAGGATAATATGTAATTTATCAACCAGTGATTTCTTACTGTTTATCCTTTTTTTAAAATTCTGTAATATTTCTACGTTTTTTTCTGTTTATTTTTCTCTTTAAATAAAAAAAAATGGGGCTCCTGAGAGTCCATGGTCATTACAAAACTCAGAGTCAAACCTGTGACTTTCCTGGTAGACAATGGAGTAGAACTTTCTGTCTTCAAAAGTTTCCTCTGTCAAAAAGTTACCATCACTAGGTCAACTAGGACTCTTGCCTCTTGTCACTTCTGCCAGACACAAACTTGCAGCATAGGAGGACATCTCTTCAAATATAAATAACTGCATAAGCCAGTCCCCTCATTTAACTCTGTATTTTCAAAATTTACTGTTCCCTGAGAGGAAGATGATGCCTGCATCAGCCTGAGACAGAAAACCACAGTCTTGAAATTCTGAAAACTCTCTTCCCAGAGGTATGAGTTATAGATTCTTCTAGGCCTGGCCATCAACTCTGCAATCTCCTATGTCTTGGGAAGTACACAGGCATCCAGCCACATATCAGACATGTCTAGATTTGAAAGATGGCTTCCGCTGCTAATGAGTTAGTCCCATAAACCACTTAAACTGGGAAAATCCCAAAACAAGACACAACTCACTTGATCTAAATTGACACGGGGGGTTAAGAACTATTTTCAGGGAGCTCTGAAAACAGATTTGGTCAAGTTTTCATCACCTTCTCTGTGGGACAGCCTGTTTCTCTGTCCCTTCCAGTTCCATCATGGTTCCTGAGAAAGAAAAAGTAAGGCCTCAGAACTGCAAAATATCCATAGGCTGTCAAACTGCTAAAATCCAGCTCTCCTGCTTATAAAAAGCCAGTTCAAGATCGCCAAGCTACCAATGTTGCACAGTTATCCCCCGTATGCATCACCTTGGCCTTCTGCCACACACAGCCTGCTGCTATATCTGTGTGGCCCTAAAAAATACCTGCCTTTGATTGGCTCCCATCAACCAACCCCTCTTTGCCTTTAAATAGTATTGGAATCTACTATGAAGCAACTCTGAGCAGGATTTAAAATTAACTAATTGGCTTTCTATGTTTATCTGAGTCTGTCCTAGGACTGGGCCACTTGGCTGGCAATGGATGCTGATTCATTGTAAGTGAAGCTCTATGAATCACTGGTCCTGACTGAGGCCTGTAGTGGCCTGTGATGCCAGAGATGCCTCAAAGGGCAAGAACAAGCCACAGCTGAGGACACCTAGTTCAAATATCAATTAGATAGATACTACAACTGCAGACATCTCACTCCTACAGTACCACTCCCACCATAAATGCCATGATGGAGATAAGACAGTTCTTCTAAATTGGCATAATTTACTACTTGGAGAAGTCTTTGAAGTGACTTCCAAGGTCCTGCTCATTTTCCGTGATTTACTCAGTATCTGCTGTTTGTTTGGACCTAATAAATATGGGTGCTCCAGAGAAGCTCTCTGTCTTAGCCCTCCCCATAGCCACAGAGTCAAGAATACTAAAAGAGGGTTTTGAGCCTCCTGGAGCCCTAAAGTCATAGCACTTGTCTCATTTATTTAAGTTTTAACCATACACTCATTTGGGAGATTGGGAATCTAGGTCAGAAACATATAAAATGGAAAGACCTTAGGTCTGGACCACCCTCTTTGAAAAATATCACAGCACTTCAGAGTAATGACACCCACGCTGCCTGCTGCAAAGACACAAAACTTCTACTACAATATCTGGCAGAAACTGGTTACAAAAACAAACAAACAACTCTACAAATTTCTTGGAGCTTCCAGCTTCTATATAATCTAGATCCTTGAGTTCACAAAAATAATGATGTTTACTCAGACTGTGAACCCCTGGAAGCACCCACTGGCCTGCCTGCATGTGCAAATACTTAGGCCTGGTCACTAAGGGCTGCCTGCCCCCTTTGTCTCCATGCCATAACAGTCACCATGTTTCTGATCAAGAAAGCTGACAAACTCACCTTAGGCAGGGGCCTAATAGTTCAGGTGCCACTGCTGTACTAGACCTCCCCAATAACTGGAATAAATCCCCTGAGAGATGCTGAGTATACCCTGTGTACAGATGGAAGTAACTTTGTTGGGAATGGATGTGCTAGCACTGATAAGTTAGATATGCTATGAACACCTTGGACAAAGTTATGTGGGTCAAAGTTTTCCTGCTACTGTTTGGAAATCTACCACCAATGTCACCAAACCTGCACTCCTAAGGCCCCTCCAAGGACTCCATTGACTGAAATAGCAACCCCCAAACAGAAAAACCTTACCTAATACTCCCAGAAGATGCATTTTAGTCAGAGCTAGACCTGCCCCCTACCATATGTTCTGGAAGGTCAAGCCACTGCACTGACACCTGTACCCTGCAGCTAGCTCAAGCTTCAGTGTCTATATCACTGACCCTGATCTTCCCCAATTTAAAGATATACAGCTAGACTTGGTGCTTGTTTACACTACTCAGGATGGTCTCTACTTAAGCTAAGAGGGCAATAAATGTTTGTAGGGTCCTGCTGTGAAAAATTACCTCTAGATATGGCCTACTCTTGATCATTGGCAGCAACAATGGGTCTGCATTTGAAGAAAAGATAACTAAATAAAAACCATATATAGCATATAGGCTACAAGCTCTAAAATGTTGAAAAAAACCATAACCCTATAGAAACAACTTGTAATTAACTCCACAGAAGTTTAGCTAAAAGATCAGTTATATCTGTAGGCATTCCTGCACACACAGGTGCATATTAACTACTTCTACAAGTTTCAGAAATACAGCTTTAGATCCACTATTCCAGAGTTCTGGAAAACTTACCTGGACTAGACAGCTCCCTTGGGGCTCACTCTGAAGAGACAACACACTCAAAACCCTGATCTGGTCATTCAGGACAATGACTAGACCACACACAGCTGGATACCGTTTACAGGACATTGTTCACAGTATTGATCCATACCTATTTCCCTCTGTTTTTGTGCCTTCTGAGCTCTATATCCCAGTCCTTGCTTCCCCACTCCCTGCTAGCCATGATTTTTCCTTATGCTCAACGGATAGTTACCACAAGAGAATAGAACAATGAATCAAACACTTGACCAAGATTTGATGAGTGTCCAAGACATACTGGACACTCTCCTAGATCAGATTAACTCCCTCACTACCTTGCCAGAGTAATGTTACAAAACACATAAGCCTAAATTATGACTCTTCCTAAAAGTAACTTAAAAACAAAGGAATACCACCCCCCCAAAAAAAAATCTCTGTAATAAGACAATCTTGGGGATCCTGGCTAGGGCCCATCCTAGGATCAGTGAAAGCCCTAATTACTGCTTTTAGTTGGGCTTTGTCTCAGAAGATCACATGTAATATGCCCAGCAAACATTTGCTGGGGAAACTAAAAGGGGAGGGGCTGTAGCAGAAGATGTACCTCCCAGCCAGCATTTCAGTCCTTTAGTTGCTCAGGTAATAGTGCCTGTCCCAGTTCCAGTTAGTTTTGTTTCTTAGAAACAACTGGTCACTGTGATGCACATTGTAAGAATCAATCCACAGCTGACAAGCCAATCTGGCTGTACTTCCTGCTAATTTATCTCATATCAACCCTAGATGACCAGGAATCAGGGCCTGATATTTTGGGAATGATCCTGTTTCAGATGTAAAATGAATCTGCCTCCAAATTTTGGGGCTTCTGCTTTCCAGAGAAATACCTTGTGTGTACTAGGCAAGCTGTACATTATTAGAACCTATACTGATACAGTTGGGGGGCCTGCCCAGAGTTCCCTCAAATGCCAACATCTGAAACATCTCTCTAGTTGGAGAGGTGATCAGTAACCTAGGAATAGCCAATCATGGAAGCAAAATTGGTAGAGGAAATGGTAAAAATGGTAAAAGCATAACAAATCCACATTTTTACTCACAACTTGTCTAATTAAAGGTTATGTCTTTCCATATTTTTAGGAACTATTTGATCAAGATCCAAAATCTGTTTTTAGGCATGAATGTCTACCAAAAGGATATTCTGTTTCAAAAATATGATTGGTGACAATCCTTAACCACTTTATTATGTGGCCAGGCATGTTCTTAATACTTTGATAATTCACAGTTTTTAACCCTATTAACTTGACATTATATTTAGTACATTTCATTATTATTCTTATCTTACAAAAGAAGCGACTGAGGTATAGACAGAAGTGTGCTTAAAACCGCTCAACTGGACAGTGAAGGAGGCAGGTTTTAACTGAAGCAGTCTGGAATAGAAGCCATGACACTCAAGCACCATAAAATATTCTTAGTAAAAAAAAAAATCAAGTTATCACATGGAGGGAAACAGAAATAAGATACAGAGAAAGTCTTTAATATTTATCATTCTGGTTCCTAATTACCTGTAGTCTATCCCTTTTTTTCCTTGATGAAATGAAGGAACAATTCTACTAATTCCACAAAGATGCTTTTAATTGTATGATGTATTTGATTTCTTAAAAATTTTATTTAGTTAAAGTACGCTTCAATTATGGTTCTATACTTCAAAGCCTGGTGAAATACTCCAGGAAAAGAGAATAAATTATATTATATGTAAGGCAGACTTACTGGCATAGGAATGCTGAGCCAGGAAATTAAGAAAAGTAATATCTTGGAAATCATCATGATCAAGACCCTTTAATTAAGAATTAGTTCTGCAATGAATTGGAATAGTATTGAATAATCACACGTCCTCTGAGGTTCTCATCTGTAAAAGGATTGGAAAAACTTATTTCAAGAGTTTTCTCAAGTCTGCCATTTTGTGAGTTACACAGTGTGCTGAAAAGGCAAATAGAGTGATGAGTAGAGAAGCCCGAAAAGCCAGATGAGGACTACTAGAAAACATGTGGTAACGGATGAGAGTAGGTGGAGAGAATGAAAAAAAGGGAAGGCTGGCCAGAATAAAGAAACCACAGATAAAATAGAAATGATTTTTGATGACAATTTAAAGGGGCAAGAGGAATAAAGCTAAGGTTAAGCACAAATTGAAGAAAGAGAATGAGGTAGGCTGGAAAACATTAAAAACAAGCAAAAAGAGATTCTGCATTGTGATGAGACAGCATCTGAGGGAGATGGGTGTGATCAGATGGACATGGTAGCTGGATACAGGAGAGGAGAGCTTACCTAGACAAAGTTCTAAATTTAACTCAGTCACAGAGATGTATAAGAAGTGGAGTGAATTATACAAAACTGTTCGCTCATATTTAAAAATATATTGTAAGTAGATGTTATGGTGGATACATTGTGTCAACTTGAGAAGTCTAGAAGCTTAACTAACTCAGCAGCTCTCTATCCTGGGGTATAAAGGACATGCCCGTAACTCTCTAGGATATTGTGTATTGTGCTGATTTAAGAAGGTCAAAAGTTTAACTAAGTGACATGCTGTGAGTGCTACACTCACCCTGGGGTGTGGGGAGTAGTAGCCTGCGTATAATGTAAGAGAAGAGAAGAGGCTTGTTCTTCCCCTCACTTTTGCTCTTACTGCTTTTCTATCACTATGAACTGTTACTCTTCTGCCATGCCACCTTGCCTTGGAACCAGCTGAGTATGGAGTGAAACCTCCACAAACTGTGAGCTACATAAACCTTTCCTTCTTTAATTTTGGGCATCAGGTATTTTGTCCCAGCAAAAAGAGAATAGTAATCAAGATGCTAGATTTGTTGGTGCTTGCCTATAATCTAAGCTATTTTGGCAGCAGAGACAGGAGAATCATAAATTCAAAGCCAGCCCAGGCAATCTAGTAAGACTCTATTGAAATAAAAATTAAATAGTGCTGTGAACATAGCTCAGTGAGTGCTGACATTCTATTTAGTACATTTGCCTAACACTGGTGAGGCCCTGGGTTCATTGGTCAATATCTGCAGAAAAAGAAAAAAAAAAGACTATTATTGCACAACTGGTAGTTAATTAAATGATCTCTCAAAGAGGGTTTAGGACTCCGCTTTTCTAAAACATGAGTGTCAGATAATTGTATTCACAATTTTTACATCAAAACTGCTTTATAAATTAGACATGAATTGATTATATCACCATGAGGTGCTTTTTTCCCTTACTGTAAAAGACATAAGTAACCCACTCAGTCATTTTTTTTTTTTTTAAATCCTGGACAAAAGCTCCTGAAGGCTATGCTTCAAACAGGCATTGTCAGTTGATCAGGAGTTGCCACTGGAGTGAAAATTATTTTCCTGTTTTCCACTCAACTACGGTATCCAGGCAAGTTATGTGTCAAATAGCTCGGAAAACTTAGAGGTGTTAATTCTATGTGTTATTGTTTAAAAAATTGAATGAGGATAATAGGTGTAACAACCTAAACAAAGTGGTTTTTCCATCTAATGATTATTATTAGTTTTTCTCTTTTCTATAGGATCCTCCATTTAAAAATATTAAGCTTACTAAAACTTAAGAATGTGAATCAGGTGACCTACAAAAGCTAAATATGAGGCCAAGAGTCATATTAAGGAAATTAAGATTATTATTTATTATGCATTTTGAATGATAAACAATGAAAACCATTCAATTTATAGCTTCACCTAATAAGATTATTGGTGATTAACATTTACAGAGTAGATTTATGAATAGCTATGACAATGTGGTGTTTTCCAGGGAGCATTTCAAAATGTTTTTGTTCCATGTAAATAATTCCCCATCAGACTTCTGCCTGATTTAAAATTAATAACTAACCTATTTCTTATATTATTATATGCACTGATTCCCAAAATGATGATAGAGTCATATATTTTGAATTAACATTTTTATTCTGTGAATCAAGTTGTGAAATAGATGACTTAATAAGCTGACTTCTATTTGAACTATATAATATTCATTTTTATAAACTAGGAAGAAAACTGTATGCAGTTAACCATCTTATGTTGGGGGTAAGAAATTTTATATATTGATTTTCTTATGTATTTTTTATGTTTTAAATTTTTTAAAAATACTTTGAGGCTATTTAAACATAATTGATGCAAATAATCAATATATACTAAGTAGTTAATGTTGTGACTCTTAACTCCAGCTCACATTTAATCACTGGTAAGATTTTTTCTGCCTTTCTTTAATATAGGCTTTTCTAGCACTTTTTTTTTTTTGCTTAAGTTCATAGGTGCATTCTAGATGGACATAATGATCACATTCAGTGGAGGGAATCTGTGCTTGATAAATCTGGCTTCTTCCTTCTTTCCCATTCTCCTCCCCTACCTTCAACCCCTCTTCTCCTCCTTGTTTACAAAAACTTTGTTTCCATTTTTTACATACATTCATTTTTTTCTTTTCCCTTCATCTCTTTCCTCCTCATTTCTCCCTAGTTTCCTTCCCATTTGAACACTTTTTTTTTTCCTAATTCACAGAATCTATTATAAATTTTGGTCCTTGTATACACTTTTGGTATCTCACACCAGAGAAACAGTGCAATATTTACATATATTTACATATATGTATCCAATTTATTTCAGCAATGCCTTAAGGATATCCTTCAAGGCTGAGAATTACACCACTATATAACAAAACTTCCACGTCTTCTGTATCCATTCAGTAATTGTTGGGCATTTGGGCTGTTTCCAAGATTTAGCTATTACAAGCTGTGCAGCTATAAACATGGTGTGCATATATTGTTGTGATATGATGTTTTTAATTCTTTGAGGAAGATATTAAGAAGAAAAATAGTTGGGTCAAATGGTAACTCTCATTTTAGTTTTTGAGGAATCTCTACACTTATTTCCACAATAGTTGTTCCAGTCTATACTCCATTGGTGGACTCTTTAATGTTTATTTATACCCAGACCCAGTTTTAGAAATTCTGATTTACTCATTGTGGGTGATTCCTGTTTTTAAATTTTTTTAATTTTTAATTTTGGTACCCAAGATCAATCACAACCTCATTCTTTCCAGGCAGGCACTTAATGCCATGGAGTTACATTCCCTACCCCTATTTTTATTTTTATTTTTTTTAAGCCACTCCAGTTCAATCTAATGAAGCTAATATTTAAAAGGAACTAAGTTATTTGCTTGACCTTCACGATAACAGTTGAAAATCAAGGTAATTTTGATGATCTTTTTCTCAAAACAAGTTAATAAAATATAACACTGAATTACTGTGCTTTTCAAAAGGTCAAGAATTAGTCTTTACTTCTAATTCTTGAATATTCCAATGTGAATATTAAAAAACAAATATCATCACTAGATAATCAGTCATTTTCCATTTAGGCAATTTATCTCTACAGAGATCAAAACTGTAAATATTAATTTAAAAAATTCAGATTACAATGAAATAGCATAACAAATACTTAAAATTTTAAACGAAAGACTAAGCTTAAAAACACATAACAAATACTTAAAATTTTAAACAAAAGACTAAGCTTAAAAACAAAGTAGTCATTTCATTTCAGTTTGCATTTCTTCTGTTTTTCTTTGTAAACAAAAGTCAGTGGAATTTTGTTGTCTTCAGTTACAACAGATTGGTGGAAATTAACACGATATATAAATATATATATAAAGACTACCTAAGAATGTGATAAATTATCTTTAAAAAGTACAATATAGGTAATATCTAGTATACATTCTAATCCTTAGTTACACAGCTGGTTTCTCACACCAAATATGAAATAGAAAAAAAAATGCTAAATTGGGAAGGGGCATTTGGGAGAAGGGAGATAAAGGAAGAAAAAAGAAAAGTAGGAAAAATGGAAGCAAAGCTTTTATAAGAGGGCAGGAAGGATTGACATGAGGATAAGGGAATGGGGGGAAAAGAGGAATTGAAATGTCATATATAGTACAAAACCCCTATGAGGAAAATGATCATTATGCATATTTAAGATGTACCAAATTATATCCTTTAACAACAACAAACAAGGAGTACAAAATACAACCCAAGAGCATGTATTTTAGTAGACTGTATCATTTCTTCCCAACACTTAAACATAATTGTTAATTTTTGGAACGTGACCTGAGGTTGTATACAACTATCATACACACGTTCTTTACATCTTATATAAATAAAGCAAGAATAGAAAAGTGGAACATGTTAGTAAGTTCTTTGAAAATTAGAAATATAATGATAATTAGTATTTTGGAGATTTAGATATGTCTTGTTTGTAGACATTGTGGTTATCTGTAAGAACATATTCATGAAATTTAATTGTTTCATATTCATGAAATTTAATTCAGGAAATTTAATTGTTTCAGTTATTCAAAAATTTTTGTTTACTATGATTATTTTGGCTTTGAAAACTTAACATATATATCATCAGTAATATGGACAGAATATTTTATTTCATGTTTGTGTGGAATTTTCAGAACAATTAACATTCTTGAAACTTTTGGATAAATATTTATATTAACTACAACTGGGACTAGGATTATGTACTAGATGAACTCTCTCAGAGACATATTAGAAAATACTTTACCTTTGTCAAATTAGATATATTTTACTCAGAGAAGATTTTGACAATAAACATTTTAAAGTAGCAATAATGTGAAGAAACAAATCAGTATTACAGACTTTTTAAAAAAGTACCTATAAAATTCAAAACAATATTACTTTCTAGACATTCTTTTTAAATTTTTATCACAGCTACCTATGTGATTTGCTTTCACTTTACGTATGAATAAAAGAACATCAATTATTCCTAATTGCAATTGACAGATTATTCTTTTACATACTCCAAAATTAGTTTAATCATTTTTAGTAACTATTTTCTAGTGTGCAGTACATAGTGTTTCTCAAAAAAAATGCCATAAAATAAGTCCTTTTTTGATAATAAGCAATTATCCCAAGTATATGCATGTGTTTCTCATGTTAGATGATCATTAAACTATCTTCCCTCAGGTTGTGCAGGCATTGTTTCCAGGACTGCCCTTGGACAACAAAATCTGGGGGTGCAAATCTTTTTATGTAAAATGGTGGAGCATTTGCATTTAACATAGTCATATCATTCAGTATACTTTAAATTTCAAAATTTCTTGTAGTATCTAATGCAAGTGTAAATGTTATATAAATAACCTCTATATTGTGTTGTTGAAGGAGTCATAACAACAAAAAGTCTGTCCATATTCTGTACACACATGTTCCTCAAGTATTTACTGTCTGTATTTGTTGCAGCTTGGAGATAGGACCACCCATGACTTCTGGAAAATAAGACCCAGCTAGAAAATAATCAACCTTGAAGACAGATCAAAAGTGCCAGCCCCGCTCAGGCCATCCTTGCCTCCTCTGCCTTTCAGAGTAACCACCCAGCAAGATAGTGATGGCAAATTTACCCCTTGATAAAACTCAGCAACATCTAGAAAGTCTGTCCTCTCTCCTATAACATAATTTCTAGTAAATAAAAATAATTTCTTAGGGGAGCAAAATCCCTGACAACAGGCACATAAAAGGCACTGAAAGTCTAGGTGCTTTACTCCTGGCTGGAGCAGCCATGTGACCATTGCATGATTGTAATGTGGAACCCAAGACCCATCCCCAGAATGACGCACACCAAAGCAGGTATTTGGACAAGAGTTCAGTGCGATGGTTACACCTTTTATGAATTAAACACATGTTAGAGTCATTTGGTCAACAGTTGCTAGAGACAAATGGATATTTAATATCAGCAGATAGAACACTATACTAAAATAAAGGGGCTCCACAGTGAGGCAGCATTCTTCCAGAATTGTTTGCCTCAATTTTTCTTTATCTGAAGACTAGTTGCAGATATTTAGGGGAGATACTTTGATAACATTATTTTATCATAAATTATAAAGACGATTAATAGTGGAGGAGCCACAATTCCAGCATTTCATTGATATAAAATACTCAAAAAATATTCAGCTATATTAAAAGTTTTGAGCAGTATTTCATAAATTTAGTCTCATCACCATTATGTTGCCAGTGTATTATTCTCCACTGTCCTTTGGGACTTCAGAGACAAATAATTTAGGCAGCACACTCTGTACATACTTCTTTTGGAGATTTGTTGTACATTCTCTGAAGTCTTACAGTTTAAAAACCTCTGTTCCTTTTCATGTCCCTCTAATATACTCAAACTAAAAGTCATCTTTTACTATTGTACACAATTTGCTGAATGAAGACTATAAAATGCTGTAGTAGAGCATGCATAAAATTGCATAAAGATTGAATTATGAAAAATTATGTGAATAAAAACTAAGAAAATTGCTGTCTTATACATACTAAGATAATGCAAAGAGCCAGTTACATATATTCGAGTGAAAATTGAGATAATGTGATCTAGAGTCATATTATTATCTAAATATTATTAAGGGTGGTGGGCTAATACAATTAACAGGGCAAATAGAGTCCATTTAGAATTAACTTAAAATACAATGAAGAATTTCTTGGAATAGGATTTTATGTGTGCCTACCATGTATCACATAAAACTGTATCTTGGTATTTAAAGATGAGAAGCCCTATAGACAGGTAATTCGTTTAAAGTCATAGAATTACGAAGTGCAGAACCAGGATTCCAAAATCAGGCCTGGTTGTCTTGATAGTTCCCTTTTCCTTTCTGTCTGACCTCCATATATCTAAATATCTCTATACAGCCTTTCCTGGAGATGGTGGGGGGGTGCTTCCAGGAGTTTGTACTTGCTCTGTATTTTTACGCACTGGCTGGTAAAATGGAGTTTGCATAGCTTCGAGATCTACTTTTTTCAACATTTCTTTCAAATATCTGCTTTCCTATAATTTATTTTTTATTTTTTTATTTATTTACTTTTTTTTTTTTATCGGTACCAGAGATTGAACTCACAACCGCGCACTTGCAAGGCAGGTGCTCATGCCGCTGAGCTAAATCCTCAGCCCCTGCTTTCCTATTATTTATGAATAGGGATGGGTTAATTTCTTTTCAACTTATTACTTAAGTCATGCAATATAACATGGTTTAAAAAAGAAATAAAAGGGAAGATTTTGGCCTGAAAGATGTTTCAGATGTTTCAGAACCCACCTGACCTATGACCATGTGACCTGATGCTCAGTAACCTCCACAGGAGAAAAAGTCCTGCCCTTCGTTACTATGGGGAGGATTAAATGAGGCGAAGTAAAGAATCATATGGTAGACATGCAAGGGCTGCTGATTTCCTTTCACTTTCTTTGCAAAAAAAAAAAAATTGTGAAAACGTATTTTCAATATTAAAGATAAGGCATCTACATTAGATTCATTCAGGTGATCTTTGTACTCATTTTATTGATACTCAGAGTTAATAAATGAAATAACCAAAATCCTTGATGCCACAGAATGGTGATTCTACAATATCTTTCTTGCGATCCAATACATTTAAGAATATATCATGTACTTGTTAGTGAAATGAGTAATAGCACATTGCAACAAAGGCCACAAACTCTCCTTTGGACAGAGTCTACTGATGGCCTGTCACATTCTCCAACTTGAAATGAGAAGACAAGACAGCAGAGACAAGACTAAACTTGGTTACATCTTACTAATGCCAAACTTTAAGGCCAAGCAATGCATTCTTAATCCCATGTCCTGTATTCTGGTAAAGGACAAAGAGCCTACTGACCATTTCAGGTGGCAACCAGTCTCCAAAAACATAATATAAATAAGATTTCATATGTATGTTCAATGAAGGGAGGGTGGCGGAGTGGGAAGACCATGGGTGTGGGAAATACATTTTAGGAGTTCATGTTTCACAAACTATCCTGCAATCTGAAACATTATCCCGAAACCCAATTTTGGTAATCTCATATAATAATAATAATTACATCACTTATTGTTTACTGATTATTTATTGAGGTTTGTAGCTCATATGATTTTACATGTGATTGTACAGAGCATTTTCTTTTTTAAAAAATAAAAAGAATGGGAAGATTGTACAAGGGAAAAAAAATCCAAAAGCTTGCAATCTGGTAGCTGTTTTTGATAAGAATAATGCATGTGGAAATAATGACAGTCCTAAGAGACCAGAGCTTCAGTAGCTCTATTTTTTGTTTCTGAATGTGATTTTTCTTTATCAGTAAGGAATAGCTAAATTAGTTGTTAGTTAATTAAATGAACTATTGTTTTTCCAAAAGATATCTTAATTTAATGTTTGGCAAGGGGAAATATGATATAGAAGAATTTCCAAATTTTCTGTCCACTTCCAGTGCATTCACAGAAGTCAAATGAAGGGAAACCAGCTGGATTCTACAAATCTTGATTTTATGGTTCACAGGCAAAGATCAGTGTTAGAATACACAAACAAATGAGGCTTATTTATAAACAAACACAATTTAATTATCTACAGCTGTTTCAAAACACATCACTTTTTATTTCTCAGAATGGTAAAGAAAATCTACACTCTCAAATGAGGTGTAAAACCCAACTTTAAATATCTTTTTCTCATCTTTCTTGATTTAAAATGTCATTCAAAACACCAGCCAGGGTGAGAACTTGAAATTCAAAAATATCCTGGAAACTAGGCAGTTAATAGTATACAGGCCACGTGTATCTTAACTGCCTATATTCAAGACCTTCACCTATTAGTAAAGGGTTGTTAATATATTAAATTTGTCAAACATCTTTTAAGATCAATCAATACATTTCATTTTGGAGTCAGGTTCGTTTTGCCTGCTTTAACCTTCAGAAGAATCAGAGGACTTTAAACTTCGAAAAGCTATTTTAAGTTAGTATTTTTAAAGATATTTCTTTTCAATGTAGTTTGACTTTTTTTTTTTTTTCAGTCTTGGGCCACTGAGACAAACTTAGCTCCTTTAAATGTAAAATCCTGATTCCTGATTTTAGATTGCAATTTTACTAACTTCTTCCTTAGATCAAAGAGAGTAGCATTCTGAATGAGAGTGTTTAAATTAGATCCTTAGAAGTCTACTTCACTTTTGTCTTCTTTCAAGTTCTTCCCTTTAGCATTCTAGAATGAGAGAAGCATTGGGAATATTTTTAGATACATTTACATTATGGAGGACTTTGAAATCCCCTGTGTACAACTGTCTGCAGAATTTTGTGAATTGACTACAATAATTAGAGTACTTGAGTGTAATATTTTCAGTTGTGTAGTTATTTGTTCATTCTAAATGAATTATTTTATAACATGAATATTGCCTAGCTATGAATTATTTGCACAATGTACATAACTCCAATATAGTATTAATTTAATGTTTATTAGAAAGATTCATAATAAAGCTCTAAAAGGTACAAAGCTACTAGTAGCATTCACTGTGTTGGTGTACAGTAGTCATCGGATTAGAGAGAGTGAAGGTGATTTGAGGCAAAATAGTTATATTTTAGAAACATTTACAAAATATTGATATTCTTTTAAGACAAGAATAGCTAGACAAGACATCTCTAAGAAGTGCTAAAAGTGTTTAGTGTTTCCTTGGAATTAACAGGATAAAATTATAATATGGGAGTCTGCGATTTTACTTTTTTGAACAAATCAGTAGTGTTTGGTACAGTGTTAAAGAGTTTTATCACATAAATGATTGTTTTTTCACAGTACCATTTTCTCTGTAATTCAAATTTAGGGCTTTCTCCTCAGCATAAATTTGCCAACTTGATTCTGTTTGTCTGTTCATATTGTTAGTTGAAAAGACTTATTTATCACAATACAGGCTTTGTTCATGCACACTCTTCTTTGACTTCTCTAGATAAATCAGTTTTTATATAACTTTGAAATACTCCAGTGGGACACAAATTATCCAATAAGAAAAACAAAGATAGCATACTATTAAGAGACAGGAAGAAACACTGAAATATATTTGAAATCATGACATTTGAATAGTAACTTAAAGGTGATAGACATTAAGGAAATGCTGATTTTTTTAATTCTTTAGAAAAGAAGGAATAGCAATGACTGCTATCAAGTGAAACTATGCAAAACTGTACTAAAACATGAATTTTGCAATAATTTTAAAAATGCCATTTCTTATGAAATCTTTAAATAAAATCAATCATAATGCAAGTAAGTATATAGGTGAAAGTTAAAGATTGATTTCCCCTATAAAGCAGAGACACAATCCAGGTAAATTAGCATATAGGAAGTGTATCTTTTATGGTCCAACAAGAAAAGAAGCAGCTAACAATACTTTTAACTTCTGCTAGCTGCAAGTGAAAATCTAAATGTCTAATATTTTTCAAAGGGATTAAGACAAACATATTTGCTGATTACAAGAACGAATTTCCTGTTGGGACTTACTGAATCTATTCTGCCATTTCAAAAAGGTTTATATATGGAATTCATAATCTATTTTACAATACAGATTCTTTACTTTTGCGCTTGTGTCATCTTTTCCAAGTGTAGAAATCAAACATCAGGCACAAAGTATAACTTAGGAATACACAGTATTTATTTATGTGAAAAATTGAGTTACTAAACATGAACTAATTAAATTTTAATGTCTTGATCTACAAAAGACTAGGAGGTGCACACTTATTATTTTATCTCAATATTTTTTGTTAGAGGACATTCTTGCCAATATCTTTATATAAGCCTAATACCAGATGAGATTTTGGATATTTCTTCCCACTCTCTAATTTGAAATTTATGTGCATTTGTTTTTAAAAATATTCCAAATAGATTTGTCTTTCAAAAATATTCCAATTAGTAGCATTTTAATTCAATATTGATAGACAACTTCAAAAAAGTGAATATTCATTAATAGGGGATGAATATAGTTTAATCTACAGTCCATCATCAGGGAACCAAGAACTATTTTCTTCTGTGGTTCTTCTTGGTCTATAGATTAATAGAAGGTCAGCCACATATATTTTTAGTTCCCATCTTTGAGTAAACTAGTCAGTGAATTTGAACATGTGTAAGAAAAAGCCGAAGGTACTGCCTAAAAGTAGTGATATGAATCCTTTATAAATCTTGCCTATTCTTTTGTATACTTAATTTCACTTGATGAAAAGTTTTATCACATCATTATAAGTAAAGTTTAAAAAATAATTTTTAATCCGCTAATGCTTTTAAATTATAGTGGGAATCTTAAAAATACAGACAACAAATTGTGTTTTACAGTCATCATGAACTTTTTATGGGATGTTAAGGGTATTTCTACTACCTGTTTTTGTTTTATACTTTCTTCTGTTTATTTATATTTCAAAATAATTGCTCTTGCTTCAGTTCTTTGGTGCCATTATGATTATTTTAGTGTACTATATTATTTACTTCTACTATGTCCAATTTTAACAGAGTAGAAACAAAGAAGGATGCTCATAAAGTTTAATTGAAATTTCAACCTAGTTCTCCACAAAATTTGGATTTTTTTCATAAATTTTGTCAGTTACAAACAAAGGCAACAAGGAACTTCAGAATCAATAAACATGAGGTCTATCTGCTAGAGTCTTGATAAAATATTCTGTGACCTAGTACTTCAACAGAAAAAAAAAGGTGAAAGATTATACAGTTTTCTTTTATGAGGGACCAATAATTGGTATGGTTCAGCAGCATCATTTTCATTTCTAATAGTCTGAATATGCTTATATGTGCTGTGTCTTCTGGATGTAAATTTACTTCTTAATGGAAAATTAGATAAATATACATAAATATATTGATAACGTATATCATGAATGTCAGAAGGTATTGAAAACTGGAGTCAAACAAAAGGTACCACAAAGAAGAAAAAATTAAGACCATTAACACATTAGCAGAGTTACATGAAAAGGCAGGTGGGGGAAAAAGTCTCAAATTTGGGAATTCAATTCTTGCTAATAAAAACAGTACTAAATGGATATATGTTAGATATATACAAATTTATGTTGAAAGGTATGCACCATTAACTATTATATCTACTGTTCTGTTTTCAGTAGAGTCACATACAATTTGAAGGAACAATCTCTCTCTGGAAAAATCTTTGGGATCTTAATTTCCTCTGAAAACATACCAATTATGATGCATGAAAGGTCAAAAATCTCCCCCTTCCACTTGACCTAAGAGCTTGGCAGTAATTAATAGTACTGAACAGGTCTCCAGCACTGATTTACATATTCAAGTGATCTTTCCTTAACTTGGTTTGCATAGAACTGGGGAGGCCACTTAGAACTTTCCATACAATGAAACATAAAGATCACAAGCAGGGAGGTAGCAATATCTGAAAATCAGCAAGCTGAATTGAGGTAGTTTCCCCACTGGTTGTGAAACTATCTTCTTACTGATGGAGTTGCTGTTTGTCAAATCATACATAATGCACAGACAACATGTGTGTTTTGGATATTTCCTTAAACATGTTCATTGCCAGGTGCCAACATACCACACTGTGGCATGAGGAAACATAATTACTGCTAAAGCTTGTGGTTCTCGTCCAACTTTTTTTAAAAAATGGACTTTAAAAAAACATACAAATGACTAAAAAAGAATGGAGTATAAAAAATTTGGAGATGATTAAGATACACTCTAGCTAGAACAACTTTCAGCATATATTTTCAAATTATATATGTATTTTATGTGGCCATTTTCTAAGCTACTCTTTCTCATCTCAGTTTAGATATTCATTTACAGACTGAGATGTGTGTAAATTTTTGAACAACAAAGTCCCAAGATATTCTACAAGAAAAGTTATAAGTTGGCAAGTTCACTTTTAGCTTTGTCTTAAAAGGAGCTTCATGCTTGGACACTGCTGACAAAAGGTCTGCAATAACTGGAGATCTAGAAAAATTATCTATTTCCTCTTTATGTACAACAGCAATAAAAACCTAGCATAAAAGCTGTCTTACACTGTCCTTTACAACAGGTTTTCTTTTTAGCATGATTTTTGCGGCTGACAGCCAACTGGGTGAATTTAAATTTCTTCCTTTTCCCACCATAATGAAATGTTAAAAAGAGGGAATACACTTCTTCCTAAATATGTGATATTTAAATATTCAGTTGAACCTGGCTTTAAAAATAAACATAGCTACTATAGCCGATATATACATATATATATATATATATATATATATATATATCCATCCTATGGTAACCTATAAGTTAACCTGCTTAATAATAATTTATGCACCTTGTTTAAACCAATATAAACATTTCCATCCTATTTTTTCTAGTTGACGTTATTTGTAAAAATTGCATCATTTTGTGCTTAGGTTATTCATTGCGTCAGAATGATTTCTTTTGCTTGGGTCATATGGGTTATAGGTAATTAGCAAATATACTGAAAATGGAAAGAAAGGCGAGAAAAGTGAAAATAATATAGTACATACATCAATACAGTATCTTCTAAATCTCAATCAGTTGTTTATTGGTTGGCAAACAAGTTTCACTTTTACAACAAATATTAGTAATGAGGTCGTCCACCTTTGCGACCATACAAAATGGATCGTAAATTTAAAAAAAAAGTGTATGTGCTGCTAATTTACCTCTTGTATTCCTACATACTCAAAATCCTGTCAAATAAATAGTTTTCTTGTTAATAAGCAGAATATTTTTTTAATTGCTTAAAATAATTTGGGTTCCAATTTTTACTACGAGGGAGAGAATTCCTTCCAAAAAATTGGTAGGACAGGTCACCCATGTGGAGTTGAGACTAAGCATTCATCACTTTAACGCCTATGGATATCGTTTTTCACATGCAAAAGCCCCTCCAGCTCTACAGACTTCTGGAGTCATAGCTACCATCTTGGTGATGAACTGCTCACCAAATGCCCTTTTCGTTACAACAGAGGCGCCCTGTAAACATAACAGTTCATCCTGCTCTAATTTGAAAAAAAATAAAAATTAAAAAAAAATGCTATTGGACATATTCTGGCTGGGTAAAGATATATAGTGAGGGAAGGAAGTCTAATTTTATTTATTTTATTTTATTTTTTGTAAAAAATAATTTGTTTGCATTACTAGAAAATCATTCTTATAAAGTGATAGTTTTATTTATTTATTCATTCATTTATTTTTTGCCAAGTGAAATTTTAAAGGAAAAAAAAGGTAAAAGAAAAAAAAAAGAAAAAGAAAATGAAAGGAAGGAACCTTTGCTCTTTTCCTGGTAGGCAAATTTGCAAGACTAACACGAAAGAAAAAAAAAAATTTTTTTCCCACTACATTAACAGGACTCAAATTCTGCAGAACAGAAAGCAGACTATATGTGCAATGCTAGTATCTGTACATTACATAGAAATTGTTCAATTTTTTTCTGCCATTAGTTTTATCATCAGTTAATACAGCAAATCATAAAATATGCATTTAGCATATAATTCTAGAATTCCCCTCCATTTCGTTATTGATTCTGTTGTTGTGTGTTCCACAGTGACTCCCGCCGTGAGTGACCATCAACAAAGCTTCGGTTTTGCTTTGCTTTGGGTGTGCTCGCCGCAGCCCGAGTACACACGGCACTGTGACTCAGCTCAGACCGTCCGGCCGTTCACTCAGGTGCTGGTAATTCTAGTGACAGAGCTCGGAGAGCTCAGAACCACCACGACAGAACTCGGCAAGGCCACTGGGGCGCCGCGGTCTTCAGGTCTCTTTCATTGACATAATGAAGTCTCCCTCCGAGGGGGCAAGGGCAAAAAGGACGGGGCTCAGGGGAACCCCAGCAGTTATCTTCCTCCCCTGGGCTGACCTCCAAAAATCCCAGTTTAAGGAAAAAAAAAAAAAAGGAAGGCAAGAAAGAAAGAAAAAGAAAAGAAGACAAGAAAAGTAATAATAATAATAATAATAATAACGCAGTCTCAGAGTTCCTGTCTTCCCGGAAGGCCGGCGGACGGCCGAGGGCGCACGCACGCTTCGCGCGTCCTCAGAGGCTGGTGACCAGGTGCGCCGGGGCGCGCGCGCTGCCGTCGGGGGAGGCGCCGTCCTTGCCAGGGGGCGCGATGAAGCCGTCGCTGCTGCCGCGCCCCAGCGGGTAGTAGGCGTGCAGCGGGGCGCCGTGCGCGCGCGCGCCCAGGTTGGGCATGCTCTTATAGTAGGCGTCCTCGGCGGCGTCCGCGCCCCGGGCCGCGGGGGGCTCGGGCTGCGCGCAGGCAGGGACCTCGTCCACCGAGGGCGCCCCCGCCAGGGCCGGCAGGCTGGTGCAGAGCGGGTCCCTGGGGGGCGAGGGCAGCTCCTCTGTGTGCTCGTTGCTTAGCAAGGGGAAGAAGCTCTCGCTGTGGTCCTGGGGGAGCCGCCTCCGGGAGTAGTGGTGTGGCTGGTGGTTCTCCGTGGGGTACACTCGCGGCGGCAGCAGGGGCGCGTCCGACTCCTCGTGGATGAGCTCCAGGCCCAGGCCCTCCTCGTGGGTGAAGGACGCGGCGTCGTCCAGCACGATGCTGTCGTTTTCGCCCCCTCCGCCCAGGTTGTTGACCAGCTTGTTCATCAGATTCCGGTTCTGCTCGCTGGAGCGCTCGTGGTTGTTCAGGTAAGAAGGGATATAGTTGGACGTGAGTTCCTTCAGAATCTTTTTCTCTAGGGCGGTCTCATTATGGGTATAGCCTCGGTCTATGATTTGCACACAGTTGCTCAGGTATTCGCCACCGGCAATGCTGTAACTATTGCCATGGTTACCATTCAGTGGTAGAGTATCCATGACACTTGTATCCCTGGCATTGTTCAGAAGCCCCTCTGAAAAAGATTACAAGACACTATGACATGGATATCCAGTAGGCCAGGGGACACACGCGCACGCGCACACACACACACACACAGAAGCAAAAACATTCATCGACTATGAAGTATGTACATGTTGCTAGTATTCTAGGTATTAAATCTTTGGAGAGAAAAAAATACTATTAAATCTATAGGCACATAACCATATCTATGGATCACTGGACAACTGATTGGAATTTTGTAAATGGAAACAAAGTATCTAAAATAAATCTTAAAAGAAGTCTAAAAACCCTATACATTATCGATTGCCAATTTCACACAAATGTCTGTTGTTACTTAGTTATAACTTGAGAAAAATAGTACAAAATTTTGGTGTAGTCGTTCATAGCTTTCAATTTATACATATGAAAGTCAATTAAATACTCTATCATTACTTTTAATTTTACATGGTTAATTGAAAAGCTATAATATTAACATAATTTATGTGGGTAATTTGAATAGGCAGGTCAAAGTAAAAGAAACAAATACTCTAATATAATTTTGTGAGATTAAAAAGTAATCCCTACATAAAAAACAATAGGATTAGGCTAAATTTGGCAAAATGATGTAGTCATGAAATAATGCTTCATCAAATAAATGCCGAATCAAAATAGTTTACACACAGAAACTTTCAAAAGTATCTGAATTTACTTTCTAATTTTTTCTGCTATAAGCACTTTATTTATTGTTAAATTAATCCATTAGTGATTGTTCAGTGTCATTAGGCAGTACTACATGAAAGTGCACAAAAACAAAGATTTGATTCCTAAAACACAGTGTCAAGGCTGGGGACATAGCTCAGCGGCACAAAGCACTTGCCTGCTAAGTGTCAGGTCTTGAGCTTGATCCCCAGTACCAAAACCAAAACAAAAGGATACAAAAATAAAAACATAGTGTCCGAATTAAAGCTATCATTTTATAATGGGTGATGGTTTGGGGATATATCGAATTTTGTGTTTGAAAGAGCATAAACGTTTTATTCTGGTAAGAAAGAGCTGCATTAAAATACATTTGACCCTATACTTCTTCAAGGTTTTTGCATTCCCTTGAATGAACAGAAATTCAAGAATCTATAATAGTTTCATAAATCACTTCAAATGAAACAAAAAATACACATTTAACCATTACTGCAAGATAAAAAAGTACTTCCTTATAGAAAAATTAATTTAAAAATTCTCAGTACATTGCTAAACTTGTGAAAATACAGCACTCATTCTATGTCTGTGATGCGGTTATGTTTCTCAAAACTTGACTAGTTCAATTCTAGTTTAAATGCAGCGTCGCATACTGTCAAATTTATAGGAATTTTGGATGCACACTGTGTATTCGAGTTACACAGGTTCCAACAAACAGCCATCACAGACATAGGTTGAAGCCATTTATTTTCATGTTACATCTTATACACAAATCCACAATGTTAAGAAGGAAAAAAAAAAGTAAATGCCTTTTAAAGCACTGGGCGTGATGGGTGATTGCTGTTGCAGAGGCTGTATGGTAAGCTTCATGGCTATGGTTTTGTGGCTGATGCATTGAAACTTGGGCTTTTGGTTTTTGTTTTTTTTTTAAATTTCTGTTGTCAATGCATTAGGTACAGACTGAAAACAGCCACAGTAAAATAAAGTGGGTATGCTGCATGTGACACATTTTTATGATGGGATGTACTAATAAAAATTAAAAGTTTATGAATTACTTAGCAAAAATAAATGCTTAATTTAAAAACAATTTAACTCACACAAACATTACATGAGACTTAACAACTGTGTTGATTATGTGACAGAATAAAAGAATCAGACAACAAAAGCGTCTAGTCTCTATTAGCATATATTTATATAGGTTGATTTGTAAGTTCTTTAGTTTTTAAATTGTGAGATGAACTGTTTTTAATAACTACATCATCTATATGTGATGCAATAAAAGTGAACTAAAAAAAATTACATTTGATATGCAATGTTTAGCTTTACTCCCATACTTGTCTCTCTGTAGGGCTCTAAACGACAGCATGAAGAAAAGGAAAGAAAAAACAACAAGTAAGCTTACAGCGACAGCAGGAGAAACATGAGTAAAAAGCAAATTGATGATATGCAGAAAAAAGAGTCAAAGGAAATAATTCCACTGCCCCAAAATTCATGAATCTGTGTTACATGGTTTATCATAATTAAAAATACTCAAATGTTAGTCAGAAAATAAGAAATTCCCCTTAACACATATAACACACTTATATGCTAATATAAGTCTTTGGTTAGCATTTCTGCAGTTTGTAAATTTCAAACGAATACACAATTATATTACAGTTAAGTTTACCACACAAACCAGAGAGTGGAAAAAGAAGGTGAGCTGGACCTATTTCCACTGCTATTTTCCACCAGTATTTGTAGGCTGTTAGAATATACCTGCTTGCAAGGAATGTCGTGTAACTTTGGAGTTTATTAATAAAATTATTAATAAAACCTTTAATGTGAATTCCAAGAGAAAACCAGAGTCAAAGTTTCGCATACTTGTGTTCATTCTCTTCCCCTTCTGTTTCTTCTCTTTCCCCGTGCAAACGTTACTTTCCCCCACTGCTTTTGGACACTTGTTGTTACAATATCTACTTAAAACTCCACCAACATTGTGATTTCTGGAGCTCATATTCAGGAGTTGTGTGACTACAGAAGAAAAAACGTTAAACCCATTTGCTATTCTGTATCAAGATAAGGTGGGGAAAATACCATCTTCAATATCAAGTTTTTTCCTCAGGACTGCTACACCATTGTATGCAATCAAACATTTTGAGATTTAAAAACAATCCTAGAAAAATATTTGAAAAATAAAACTTATATTGTTATCAGGTCAGAAAAATTGCTCTTGCTGATTTTGTTTATAGGAAGGTTAAAATACAACAACATTGAAAACCAATGGTTTCACCAGCCCAGATCATTTCAAGGCATTCCAAATCATTATGCTTTGACCACTGCTTTAAAGAGTCAGTTTTACCTATATGCTAAAGGTTGATTTGCTTCTCAGCAAAAGAGGCCTATATATAATGTTTCAGAATCCAGTGGGACTCTCTTTTTAGCTTGCCAAATAGTTTTAGAGTAAGAATTTGAAATAAACAGCCAAGCTGTTTATCACCAGATGAAAAATGGCTGTAGGATCACAGTGGCTTGTCCTTTAATGTGATATTAACACACAGGAAATCACTGAAGTTCGTTTCTCACTTGCCTGAGAGAAACTACAGCCTGTAGAGGTTAGGTCTTATCCAGTGCCTCCCTGGGGAAGAGCAGAGCAGGGATAAAGAACGGAAGTCTTCTAGCCTTCCATCAACTCTGCTGCAATCTCCCCTTCACATTTGCCATAGGCTGTGAAAGCCATTAGAACCTTAACTTAAAGGCTTTATAATTTCACATTATATTCTTACCAACTGTCCCGTATTCTTTACAGTATCTCATCCTATGGATGTCTTTTAAAGTTTTAGAATTGAATTAAATTACTTTAAAATGTCAATTTATTTTAGTAGACTTGACTTCTTATGTTCTGTTGGCCAGTTTTTCTGTAATGTGTTATAGTTTCACCCAAATTGAACTTCTAATACTGATGAGAAGATAATGACCCAGAAATACGATGCATGAGATTTTAAATATTTCCAAAGACAGCTTATGAATTCAATATAATGTTATTCTTTTTTATTTCTAGTTCTGTATGCTTCAGTAACAGTGTATACACATCTTTACATATTTTAAATAAAAGCATTACAAGCAAGAATAGATACTTTAAGTCTGAAGGTTTCTATGCCTGGATAGCCCTGGTATAACTGAATTAGAGAGCACACACAACACAACCAAGTGGTAACTGAATATAAACCACTCCAGTACATTCCGAGCCACCTATATTTCATGTAAGTTTTCACCTTGCAAGTAAGAATATAAGTGCATTCATCTGAAAGCATAAGATTAGTAGCAATATGACAATTACTAATATTTATTTTAGGTCAGTGTTAAAAGATTAATTCCTTTAAGCACTACCATGATTAGTGAAAAATAGTAAAATATCAAATAGCTGAACAGTTCCAATTCAGACCATGAAAAATTAATAAAACGAGTTGCTTTTCTTTTAAAGTGAGCATTTATTAAATTTGCTGAAATAAATGACATATCCATTTAGACTAATTTTTTTATTTATTGATAATCATAATAGCAATAACCACTAATGGATTCCATAGGAATAAATCTCTCTATGTATATGGTATCATTTTAAATTTTGCACTGTGAGAATTTTATTTAAATACTTTTGTACAAGTGATCCGTCTTTCAGAAATCTCCTATTTTTGGATACCAGTAAAAATAATGTAAAATGAGACAGATTGAAATAGTGAAAATGTACAACTAATATTCTTTTTTATTATATAAGAAATTACAAAATATATCTGAAAAAACAAGCCAAAATGTGACCAAAATTTCTTATTTAAAAATAATTACCAGCCATTCTATTTAAGGTGAATAATTAGAGTACATTTAATTTTCAGAAAAGGTACAAGTCTTTCACAGTATTCAAAATATACTAGGAGATCAGCACACTTTAAAACGTTTAAAATGACACATTTGCCTGGTATTTGGCTAAAGGGAAATAAGGAAAAAACAAAACAAGTATTTATAAGCGCTACTAAATTACTCCGTTTTAAGGTGTCTGGTGCACTGTGTTATGTGCAGTTTAGAGTCTTACGATTGAGTCGGGATGGTGAAGGATGAAACAGTACAGAGAGGATACCCAGGAATGAGAACTCAGAAAATGCCTCACACTGATGCTTCTGGTTTTCTAGGAAATAGGGGACCAAAGGAAAAGAGTGGATTCCAATATTTACAGGCTGGCCAGGAGACAGTGAAAGAGTGCGTCCACTTTCCTCTCTTGCTGTAGAGACACGGTAAGCAGCATGTCCAGAGGAATACACATAAAACCCCCGGAGCATTTCAACAGTGAAAACAGGAGGAGGACCCATTAAAGGCAGCACTGAGTCCAGGCCTATCCAATGCCAATGATGACAGTAAAGAGGATTTAATGAGGTTTTTATCCCTCCTCCTGTAAAAGTCTGTGATCTTAGATAAGTAACTTCAAAAAACTTGAAGAAATTGAAAGTTTGCTGAATTATTTTTATTATGATGACAAACTTTTTTTTTTTTTTTGGTCTTTTCCATTACAGGATCTTGTTATGCAGTTCGGGCTGGCCTCAAACTCTCAAGGATCCTCCTATCTCAGCCTCCCAAGTGCTGGGATTACAGGCATGCACCACCATGCCTGGCCACAAACAAGCAAATCCCTAAAATCACTTTTTCATCTGTAACTACGTTATTTATGAAATATTTTTCAGCCATTTTTTTAATCTAGCAAAAGACCACTACTACTCATATGATATGAGACAATTGCCATTCCAGTGGTCATGGGAAAAACATGGTTTTCTTTCTTTTTTTGAATGGCACATTCACAACAAGACTTCCCCATCACTAGTCTTTTACCATTGACTGAAGAGAAAAAATTAAGTGTCCACAAAGGGTAATGAAAATTTTATTCAAAATTGCTTGAAAAATTTAAATGCTGCCAATCCATCACATCCAACTTGCAAGGATCATGGAAACCTTTATTACGGTGATTTTTTTTCAAGTATAATTTTAAGTAAGCGAATCATTGACTAGTATTATTCTTTTATGCGACTTTTATTTGAACAATGTTTGTGGTTTCTGTATAGATACAGATGTAGGATACTTTAAATTTCTGTGTCTGTAACAATTTATATATTGAGAAAAGTAAAAAACAGGTTCAATTATACTTATTTTGTAAGTAGCTTTAAAAAGACCTATGTTTATTTTATTGAGACACAATTGTATGTCTTCTCAAGCAAGAGGACACTGAGAGGGCTCTTTTACAGTAGAAAAATCAGTTTTGTGAACTGCCCGGGGGTTATCGGTGATAGCAGAGGGGAACAAAGCCTGGGCCGCTTCACCCAGGTCACGGTTCTTCACTGTTACTTCTGAGTTACTGCAATGCTTTGAGGCTTTGTGGGCAGAGGGTATTTCAGAATGTAATAAAGATTAATTTTCTTGATCTTACACAATTAAAACTACCAAATCAAATCTCTCTTTTTCTTACTTACCTTAGACAAGTATCTCATTTCTCAAAATAAACACTTAGGTATTTAACACAGAAATAAATGAACAACAAGAAGAGTACTAACAAACCACAATGCATTTTATAACAGCACAGGGGAACAAGCACATATTGATGAATCAGGCATTTGTTCATCAGAAAGGATCCATTTCTGACTAATGAAAACCTAAGGAAAATGGAAAATAAAAACCCCAAGGGGGTGGAATGTGAAAGTAGTCTGTGTGTCTGCTTCCAAAACAAAGGCAGGAAAAAGCAAATAGAATGTGCCCATAAAAGCTACATAAAGTGGGACTCTCACTTGGAAACATTAAGATAAACCACAGCACACCTTGTGCGTTGTACATGCTGACGGGAGGGTTGTTACAGACCGCCGGTTCCCCAAGCAATGTATTATAGGGATTGTTAGTACCATGCGGACGAAGCAGAGCATTGCTTATAAGATGATTAGCCATGGCTCCTGGAACAGCCCCATAGAAAGACAGAGAAAAAAAGGTCAATCAGGCAAGTGTGTTTGAAAAAAAGAAAGGAAACATTTAGAATGACAACAGTTGATATAGTCCTGATTACAGGCAAGCAATTAAGACTAAAAAATATGCCACTAGAGCACACATTTCCAACAATGCACATATTGAGTCAATGGGAAAGAAAGGAAATGATTTACAGTGTTGATTAAGCCACATTTAGGGTGCTATCTTTCCCAAGGTGTAAGCAAGAATATATTCCCATGCTTGCTAAAAGTAAAAATAAAAATAAAAAAGCAAATTCATTCATACAACAAAACACAAACTGAAAGCCAAGAAAGAAAAAAAGAAAGGAAAAAAGCTAAAATTAAACAAAAATATTTCCTTATTCACAGAAATCAATGCATTATTTTCAATGAAAATTTAAAAAGAATAAAAGGCAACATTTAAGATAAAACACTCATTTGGAGAGCAGTTTTTGACACAACAGAAGAATATGACATTTCTTAGAAATTCTATAAAGACAAATTACTGGCACTGAAATAAAATATCACTCTTATTAGTATTAAGCATACTAATTTGGTGACTTTACAAATATGACAAAAATCATATGGATGTTGTTTTAAAATATTTTAAATATTAACTTTATAGCATCAAGTAATAGTTGTAGATATAATTCCATTTTCCATTTTCCAACTGGTTGGTGAAACTTTGACACAACAAAGTAGCAAAGTTAAACTCTTTTATATATTTTGTGCAATATATATTTTTAGTGTGTGACATGCTGTTAACATGAGCTGCAACTTTTCATCCTCCAAAGCCATTTAACCAAGAAGAAAAAGTTTAAGGAAGAGATTTATTAAATGTAATTAGTTCATGTATGAAAATGATAGGCTGAATTGTATAATTATGTTAGATGATGAAAGAAGGAAATATGAAGAAACAAATGCAAATTTTATGAGAACAGTTAATTTGGACAAACAAGAATACACTAACATATATACATATAATATACATATGTACATATGTATATATATAAATGTATATAAATAAAGTATAAACTGTACACACAGAGAAAATATGTGTCAAAAGTACAAATATTTGTAATTAAACAAAGAAATAATATCTAGGCTACAGTAAGAACTTTCAAAAGTCAATACTAAAAAAAATCCAATTAGAAACTGGTCTGGAAGTCCAGGCAGACATTTTATGAAAAAGAACACACAGGTGGAAAGTTACTCATGGAAAGAACTGTTATAAGCCATTAGGAAACTCAGATTAAAACCACAGTGAGATAAGATTTTCTTTGTAAAATAAAATGGTGAGATATTAAATGATGGTATTGATGCAGAGAAACTGAATCACTCATAGTTTGCTGGTGGAAATGTAAAGTACTACAGCTACTCTGAAAAGCAGGTGGGCAGATTCTCCTAAAACTAAACATGCAAGTACCGTATTCCACCAAGCAACTTCACTCTGCAGTTATCCAGAGAAATTTGTTCATACACACACATAAAAATCATACACAAATATTCATAGCAGGTCCATTTGCAAGAGCCACCAACCAAAAACAGACCAAATTTCCTTCAACTGGTCAATGGCCAAACTATGTGCAGCATAACTATACTATGGAATATTATTCAGCAATCAAAATATATAAGTGACTGTTTACTGAAACCTAGTTGAATTTCCAATGAATTATATTGAGAAAGAAAATTCAACAACAAAAGGTTATATTATTTGTAATTTCATTTATATTTATCCTTTTTTGTTTATTTGTTTGTTTGTTTGAGATAGGTTCTCGCTGTATAGTTCAGGCTGGCCTTGAACTCAGAACAATCCTCCTGCTTCAACCTTCCAAGTGCTGGAATAAAACATTCTTGAAAGGACACAATTATAGAAATGGCAGGGGTTAAAGATGAAGAGGAAGGTATGTGTGCATTATCATAAAAGGGCAAAAGGAAGCATCTCTCTGATTACAAAAATAGAAAGTTATTTTACATCTTGAGCAAGACAATATATACACAAACCTATTTTGTGAATAAAATTGCACAGACTAAACACATGTGCACATGAATACAATTACAAATGAAATTGAAGAATTTCACAAGAATTTCATTACACCAGATTAGTAGATGATACCATCGTGGGTATCCTGTAGTGATATCGCAATCTAGTGTTAGAGGTTACTGAAGGAAACCAGATGAAGAGTAAATAATACTTTGTTTTTCTATTACCATTGGTTCTATCATGTTGTGTCTTATTGGATTTTAATATGTATGATAGCCTAAACAAATTTTTATGAAAAATGAGATAATATAATAGCCATTGTTCATCTTCAGTTATTTGGTTCACAATGCCTGGTAATAGTTTCATTCTCTTGAGTGGTTTTATTCTATTTTGTTATGTTTGACATTATTGTGTGTAAACCTAAGCTCAACTATTTCAAAGAAAGTGACATTATGATAGCTACTGTTAATATCCAATTGTCTTGTGAAGTGCTATGTTGCTTACATTGTTCTGTTCTGATCTGCTTAGATCTGTCCTCTTGTTTTATTCTCTTTAAAATAAAAGAAAAAAGAAAAAAAAACCTTTGGTATAGTTTTATGAATTGCATATAAATTTACAGTTATCTCAAAAAGGACCTACATATTTACTCACTGATAGCAAATGCTTTTAGAATGAGAAGAAAATGCTTGTCTCTAGTAATCTTAATTTTTTCTAGATTATAACATCTGTCACAGAAATGTATCAGTCAACAAACAAATCACAAAAAAGTCACTGCCTATTGTTTAAAGGAAAATACAGCTGGACAGATCTCTAGTGTTGGAAAGTATCATTCTTTTGTTTTCATCAGGAAATAAGTTATATGCATTCATCTCATATATACTGCAAAACATAGCCTAAAACTAAAGCTAAATTTTTTACTTATTAAATGCTCAACATTTATTTGTTGAAGTTATATAACATGTACAGCTACGTGTTCCTAGGTAGAGCTGCAGCTGCTCTGTCTGTCATGGAACAGGCCATTCATGGGATTATTTTCCATCAATGAATTCAGTATTTGGGATTTTAACAAGAAAAGTCATCTAGGGCTTATTATAATGTTTTTCTCATAAAAAAGAAAATCTTAAACCTCAAACATCTGTTTTATTCTCATTACACAAGTTTTATTATTGTCAAGGGTTTGGCTAGTACATCATTTTGAAAAAATATATTACCTTTTAGCTGTACCTGACAGCTAATATTTACATTTATAGATATTTTGCAAGTGTAAATGAAAATTAGTTTTCAGAGACAAGTAAACTCCAGAAGTTAAAAGAAAAACAAAAGGGGTAGCTTTAAGCAGTATGAAACCCTAAACATAAAAACTCACTCAGATTTTTCACTCTGAGAAAAACTGAAGAGTTGAGACCTTCATGAATCAGGCTTACACCTGCTTTTCCCACTTTGCCACTTGTCCTCTGATTTGAAATAACAGGAAAACAACAAATGCAGTGGGAACACGGCACGCCACTTCTTTCCCGCTTCATACAGTTTAAAATGCAACACTTTTTCTTGTGTACATGTAAGTATGTAAGTTTTAAATTTGATGTAAAAGAAGACAATTTTGTAATAAAGAAACAAATTGGGACGAAATAAGAATAAGCCCAAAGCAAATGATTCAATAGTATAAGTTCTTTATCATTCAGTTTATAAGAAAAAATATAAAGGAAAAACTATAATCATAAAACAGGAATTTTACAGAAATAAAGATGAGTTTTTTTTTAAGAGAAATTCTCATGAAGCTACAAAAGCTTTTTAGAGGTAACCCATACATTTCCTATCATAACATCCCTTATCAGTCTGCTTTTTATTTAAATTTTTGAATGTAACTTACAATATTTTAATTGGTAAAACTACTAATGGAGAAAGAATAGCTGAGTTCTAAAGTTGAGTTTATTTTTATTCAATTTCTGCTACATTAGAAGGTCTGGCCTTATGATACAATGCTCCTGGCATATAGCTAGGTGTCAGGACACAGGGTGGTCTTTGTGGAAGATATTCTAACTCAGCTCCCTGGCTTTTAAGGTTGCTTGTGGACTCCTTCCTCATCTGTGCAATCCAGAATGAGTGCTTATTGGCTTCTATAAGGAGTGACCTGCAGTTACTTCTATAAGAAATGACAATGGAAGGTCTATCTGCTGTTTATACTAAAGTCATATATACAAAAATAATTAAATATTTATAAACAAAATGCACATTCTTCTTTATAAGACGATTTTCCTGATAAACTAAAAAGAGCCACTAAAAAAAAAAGTGTTGGTTTTTCACTGTAATTTACTTTTTAAGCACCACTTGAAACTAACTTTAGTTTCACAAATGTAGAGCTATAATTCCAGTGAGGGCTTCAGTAGCAAGAAAAAGAGTAGACAGGGAATTTGATGAATAATGTTTTACAAAGGGTGTAAAAGTACATATGAGCTCTATGGATTTGTTAGAATTAAAGAATAAGGAACACGGCTGAATAATCAAACTAAAATCTCTTAATTGACTTAATCTAACATGCAAAGTCATATTTTGGGCACCGAGTGCTGAGATGGAATTCAAGGGGTCATTTTTGCTATCAACATCCACAAAAGGACAGTTTCTGGGAGGCATTGTCCTGTGACCCCTATATCCACACTCACATATAGGCATTTCAGTTCCACTTTTGAGTGATGGCACCGACTGTCCGGGAAAAACAAAAAAATGAGAAAACAGCAAAACATATCTTGCTGGCAATGCCTGGGCCTTTACAAGAAACACTTATACTGTCTTCAGCACATTTCTCTACAGCCACACGGCATTTCACTTGTCTTTCAGGGAAATCTATTGTTTTTGCTTCTGGCTATTTCCCCAGTGGACACAGGCCACTTTGCTTTCTGATTCTGCTTGCAGGATTCTGTCTATTCTGTCTCTTCCTCTTTTTTCCAAGTAACTTCTGATTTGCAAACTTCCCTTCTAACAGGTGTGAAACTACTGAATACTTCCAAGAAGTTCAGTGTTTATAGGCCACCTGTCACTGTTTTTTAGCTGAAAAGTTAAGCATATTGGTTACTGAGTTTGGAGACACAAATAAGTTGATGTTTGTGGGGAAAGAAGGTAGTTATGACACCAGATGTGTGCTTTTTTTTTTTTAACTTTGGAATGTAAGTTTCAGGAAAACTGATTACACTGGGATTTTTCATTGCTGTACAGTAGTGATGGCAAACCTCTGAGACTGAGAGTCCAAACTGCAACCCCAAACCCAGTTATTTATCACAAAGTTCCAACACTGCAAAATTCAACCTGAACACTGAGGTTTTAGTTTAGGAAAAACAACTCATGAATAAACATCTTTTGTCTTAAAAAAAAAAAACATAGGTGTCATAGCTTCACCACCACTGCTCTATATCAAATATTTAGAAGAATTTCTAAAGCTCTATGAAAATTGCTTAGTTACTGAAAAAAATCTTATGTGAAACTAATGCTTCCTTGAAAATACAAAACTAAATCATATTTTCAATTATGAGTAAGGTTAACAATTATGAGTACATTTTTAAAGAATGCCAGTTGCTTAATTACTCATGTGATTTCTTATTTCCTTCCAGTACAATACCAGGTACTGTACTACTGAAACTTTTAAAACAGAAATAAACAATCATATAATTATATGGAATTACAAAATGCTACCTAAATACTAATTGCAGAAGATGACAATAATGGCTCAACCAACAAAAGCAAACAGTAAGCTGCCATGACTCAAAATAAAAATCTCAAAAAGTGTGGTTAAAAATAAAGTGGCTTCTTAATCATCCAACTCCTTAAATCCTGGCTATAGTTTAGTCATACTTGCGTATTTGTTGTCAGAAACAGGATAATGTCTTAATCAAATCACAGAAAAAGAACTAAGTCTGTATTTCAACATATTGTGAATTATTAACATGCTGTCAACAAAGGCCCAAACTCAAATTTTTTTTATTTCTGGTTAAATAATGATTAAAACAAACAAACAAACAAAAACCCAAATAGGATTCTTTGTAAACATTCCATGTTGAAAAATTCAGAGAAACTTTTCTAATGATTATTTAGAAAGTCAGACTTAAAGCCCGTGGAAAAGATTAGTCATTTTAAGAAAGATTCTTACCTATCTTTCTCAATTTATACCTGAAGACTGAGATGGAAGTGACAGCTTTTGAATAAGTAAATTCTGAACAGAATAATAATGTGTACACCATTTTCAAAAGTAGTTTTGCTACAAAGCTGTGACATTTCTTTATGACAGCGGAGTGGGTGCTTCGATACTGGGAAGGAGAGAGCTCTTTAGCACCCACGGGTGTGACCCTGTGCTCTCAGCCGAGGACTGCTAACCCAGGCTGACCCACGTGAGTGCCTTGAAATGCTAAAGTAAGAAATAGATTTGGGAAAGCAGGAAAATTAGATCTACTTGAATCCATAGTTTTCCATTCAGAGCCGTAAGACAAACAGTATTTCTTCATGACAGCAGGCTAACGAAAGCATACAGCAAACTTGTTAAAATGACTTGAATTGGTACTGTGAAGGATACCTCAGTCTTCATTAAAAAAATGCTTACATTTTTATTTGATTACACTAAACCAGAGTTTTGTTCTTCAGGATCTGATCCAATGAAACAACTGAACATAACTATTCTTCAATAATTACAGGATAATGTGTCAATTTTCAACTTTTGATTATTTCTAAATTATTGGATGGTAAATGATCTTTTGGTTTATGCCAATGAAGTAACTTTGGCCCGATGGTTCTCTTTTACATCATCTCACCCTCCATTATATTCCCTCATGGTTCTCTCTCCCTTTCCCTTGGTTTGACATAGCTTTTTCTTTTCTTTTTCTTGAGACAGAGGCTTGCTATTTATTCTAGGCTGGCCTTGACCTTGCTACTTAGCCTAGGCTGGCAGCGACCCTCTTGTCTCAGCCTTCTGGGACTACATGTGTACACCATCATGCCTAGCAACATTGTTTAAATGAAGTTACTTTCAGTTTACACACTAACTAATGTATATAAGTCTAGTTACAGTTGAAGCATAGTATTGTGTGATAATTCTATCTATTTATCTCTGAACTTAATGGAACCTTCATTTTCTGTAAGTAAAAACTAGTCTGTCCACTAATAGCATTTTCCACAGTGTTACAATCCTAGCTTCAGTAGAAGTCAAGAGACCTTTTCCCAGGATGGGGTATGTATGAAATTATGAAATCCTAAAAAATGCAGATAAAATGCTTTAGATATGTGTTTATAGACTGTATTTGGCACATGAATATATAACTGCACTTCTTTCTGGTGAGAAGGTCTTAATGAATTTATTTTTTAAAAAAAATAGATAAAATTAGTATAAGAGAAAGAGAGATATCTCTTTTCCTTTAGCTAGTAATGTGTGACATACACAAGAAAACTGTAAATGCTTAATCAGACATACCCAAAATACATGTTACACATTTAAGTAACATGTAATCAACTGCAGTGTAGTATTATTGAGAAAGGTTATATTTAGAAAGTGGATCTGAACAAGGTTTTTGCAACATCTAATCTATTACCATTATTTAATACACAAATAAACACAGGCCCTGAGACATGCTTAACTGATCTGCAGTCACACATGGTTTTTGCAGTTTCACTTAAATATATTTGTTTGATATTTTGTGAGATGATTTTGTAGTGCTGGCCAAGGAAAC
>PVLA01009739.1:0-71442 GCA_004027455.1 Hydrochoerus hydrochaeris | reverse complement strand
AACAGATTACCTATAAAGGTAAGCCCATCAGAATCACGGCTGACTTCTCAACACAGACCATCAGATCAAGAAGAGCTTGGAGTGAAGTCTTCCAAGTCCTGAAGGAAGGTGGCCTCCAGCCCAGATTGATGTACCCTGCAAAACTGTCACTAGAAATTAATGGAGAAACAAGATGCTTCCATGACAAAGAGGAACTGGGCGAGTTTGTGACCACCAATCCAACCCTGCAGAGAATACTGAAGGACATTCTAGAGAGAGAGAAAAAAAAATACCAGGATTTTAGGAACAGTGGCAGAAAGGCCTCAATGAGTGGGGCAGGCAGTAGAATGAAGGAGAAAACTAAACAAAGGCAGAAAAGTAGCATAGTAGAAATGAGGCAGAGAAGGATAACTAGAAACTCTAACATAGATGGCCTTGATACTCTATACTGTTAATAGTGCACCAGGATTTAAAACACACATTACTCACACTACTCTGCTTAGATGTATTATATTCTGTTCCAGTCATTCTACCTGTACTAGATTTGAGGGCACAGACAGCAATCCCGAAAATAACAGGATATAGTACAGTAATCATCCTTAATTTCCTGTTAACTTAATCTAAAGCTCTGTAAAACCTACACAGTTTTACCATGACTGATCATAATCGAATCTGGTTTGTTCGATTGCTGTTTTGTATTGATAGATTTTATTCAAAGCTGTTATGATTGATAGCATCAAGTCTGAGAGTATAGGCAACTGCACTGGAGATGATAAGATCCACTAGAATATCCACTCTGGTTTGATTATTACCTGCCTTTGAAGTTTTATACTGTCTATAATGTTTTATTTTACTAATATTGTTATTTACTGCTATACTCAATTATACTGATATATTCAATTATGCCTGATGATATAGACATTCTATTGAAGATAATAAGAAATAACACAGTAATCATTAAAGATCACCTTGCACTGTGGTTTTATACGACTTTTTGGTTTCATGTTTTTATAGGAATTTGTTTTATTTTGTCTTGCTAAGGTTTGTTTTTCCCTCTAATACAGAAAGGATAGAAATACATGTAGAGACTCATGCAACGGTAGCTGTTCACACTCTCACTGTTTGACTATCTACTTTGTATGCTTTAATTTTGTAACTTGAACAACTCTTTCTAAGAGGATAATATGTAATTTATTAACTAGTGATTTCTTATTGTTTATCTTTTTTTTTGAATTCTGTATTATCTCTACCCTTTACATGCTTTTGTTTCTCCTTAAATAAAATCTTAAAAAAAATTTTTAATGACATTAACATTAAGAAGTTAGTTTCTAATTCAAAAATACAAATTATTTATTGTAGGCTTATGCTACAAGGAACATAAAACATATGACAACTATGACACACACTGAGGGTTTAGGAATTGATGCTATTCTGTTGTAAGAAGGTCAGCGGCAGGAGGGTGACAGGCAGCCGTGGCAGTGGCTGCAGGATGAAGGAGCATTGTGGAAGTGTCAGTTCTGTAAATGCCATTCCCTTTACCAACATGTGACCGTCAACAGTGTCATCATGGTGAAATCCTGGTGGTCTCAGGAAGACGGCACAGCATGCTGTCACCCAGCCAGACAGTGGTGATGCAGCAGAAGACACACAGTGGTCTGGTGACAAGAACACAGCCATACTTATAGCAACAGAATTTCCTGCATTCACCACTGAAGGCCAGGAAGCTATGAATCTCCTGGAGGCAGTGTCTTCCCTAAGCCTAACTGCAGGCCCCAGAGACGCACACTGAATAGTCATGAATCATCCTCTGAAGTGTAAAGCCTTATGTGGCATCTTTCTGCTTTCTAAGTGTTCTGATTTCATTACTCATGATTTCACTTAACTGTTTATTTACTGCATAGTTCTTCAGATCCTTGAATGGAATATGAATGCTCCAGCAATGGTGTGAATTCCTGGGGCAGAGTTCCAAATGTTTTGCCAAGGGAAATAAGCTTGTTGGTATTTATCAGAGGGACTACACACAGCACAATGATCATACTTCTAAGCAAAAGAAATTTGCAGTCCATACAAGATGTTTTCAAAAACCATATACTGTATACATTTTTAAATGAATACTTTGTATCTGTGATGTAGGGAAACAGCGCAACTCATTGACTTTAATGAGTTTTGTGAGATCACAGATTCGCTACTGTTCACTTGAGAAGAGCTGGTATCTGAGAAAGAATGAAAAGGTGATTTTAGTGAAGGGAAATCTCAAGACTGGGATTCCCTAGCTTTCCATGGCACAGTGAAGTTATGGTACAAACCATCCTAGTCTGAGATATTAGCTGCCTAAGGATTTTGTTAACCTCTGTACTAGAGAAGATGCTCCTGAACTGATTGATTTGTTTAATCTGAAAAGAATTCAGCTACATGGTGACTGACTGGAGTACTGGAGGTCCAGATCAAGTTAAAGAGGCAACCATGGTAACTTCAGGAGTCTCCTCATCCACCACAGCTTTCCATGGAGCCCAGTGGGTAAGGACGGGGGAGGGCAGTGTGTAGATTAGCAGCTTTTTGTATTCATTTATATATCCAAGTGGAAAAAGTGAAGGTACTTTGATACTTGTCAAAATAACATAATAAATAATAAACTTAGGAAATCTTAAATTTAGGAAACCATACAGGTCTGATAAAAAGTAACTTTCTATGAAAAATTAAAACATAATTTTATACTTGAATATGTACACTATTTAAAGCTTAACCCTAATTGATTAAATATATCTACCACAAGTTCTTGGAAGATTACTAGTTTTGAAAGATCTATAAATAATAATCCAAAAGTGGTGATATCAATGAATTATAAAAAAAATACTAAATCTATAAGCAAGTTGAAAAAGAGAACAAAAGATAAAATGACCAGATGACATTATTTGCAAGCAAAGATGAAAGTAGTAGATTGAAACCGAACCATACCAAAAATTATGTTAAATGTATGTGGTCTAAAAATCAAAATCAAAATACAAATTGCTAGATCAAATTTAAAAATAAGATATATAATACCTATAAGAAACACACTTCAAATATTACACAGATAGATCAGATTGAAATATGGAATAAGATACATCACAATAAAACTAATTAGAAGAAAGCCTATATTAATATCAGGCAAAGTAGATTTCTGAGAACATCACAAGGAACATTTCTATATTTCTTAATGACATTATTTTTTAATGAAGGGCTCAACTAGTCAAGAAAATATAACAGTCCTATATACTTATTAATAGAGCTTTAGAATAAGTGAAGAAAATCTGACAGAACTATAGAAAGAAAAATAACAAATATTTACAGTTGGAAACTTCAATCATTCTGAGTAACTACTAAACCATAGGAAGAAATTAATGCAGATGTAGAAGACTGACCTGGTCAATGACCTGGTCAATGACCATGATCTAAGTGCTGTCTGTGGAATGTTCCATTAAACAACAGCAGAATAAACATTCTTTCCAAGCCTTAAATAAAGACTATAGGCTATATTTTAGTCTAGGCCCTAGAAAACATTTGTATACTACTCTACGAATACATTCAGAATACATTTTCTGACCATAAGGAATTAAACTAGAAATTAAAAACCAAAAAAAGATACCTGGAAAATTCTCTGGTCATTTGGAAGTTTAACAATGCTAAGCAACTCACAAATTAATGTACAAGAAGAAATAGAAAATACTATGAATGGAATTATCAGATATCAAAATGTAGGAACTTCATAAGGCAGTGCTTAAAGAAAATTCGTAGTGCAGTACATTTGTGTTAGAAAAGAAGGAAATTCTTAAATTAGGAATCTAAGCTTCCTCAGAACAAAACTGAAGTTATCAGTTTTGTTTTTATGTAGATATAACTTTTAAAAGTGTTTACATAGATATAACTTATTTGTATCTTACATATACAGCTTAATTAATTTGTATATATTTATACCATTTAACAGTGTCAAGATCAAGAGATTGAATATATTTAGCTACCTGGGCTATCTTACCAAGAAGTACCCTACTTCACCCCATGCACTGATTGGAAATCAGTTCCAAGCAAGAACATTTTTGAAATCTGTTTCAAAAGATTTATACCATCATTCCACTATATGGCTAAGTTCCAGACTGTTACTAAGTTGTACTAAAATACTTTCCTCAAAATAAACAAACTACTGAAATTATATGCTTTCATCTGTCCTAAATAAGCCAAAGACTCAATCATCTAAATATTTAACGTTTCAAGAAACAGCCCCACAAGACGATATAATCTTTAAAATATCATTCAGTAAGAATGAGGTTTAGCAGAGAGCTTTCTAAAGGGAGTTATTACTAGTATCCATAGGGTGAGTGGGTAGGAGTATGAGCACCACTTCGTGGAGTTTTGGTGCACTAGTGTTAGTCCCCACATCTTCAATCAGTAGGTAAAATACTAAGGCATCAACTTTTTTATTGCATTCCCAACTAGTCTATAGAATGCTAAACCATCAGTTTATTAATCACATATCAAACTAGTGTTAGTCATGAAGTTACTGATCACATGCCAAACTAGTAGGTAAAGTGTTAAGCCATCAACTTACCATCTAACTTATGGTATAGTTAAGTCATCAGTATCAGGACTCGATTATTTAGTCAGGCTACTGGTGCCATGCTACCTCAGTTCTTGAACTTGACTCTTTCCATGATTCTGATTGCAAACTGAGTTGGCCAAGAACCTAGTCAAATTTACTGGTTAGGTTCAATGTTGACCTTGTGGAGAAATTTAATTCGGTTCTTGTCGAGCTCAGTTGCAACCAAAATCACGGAGAGAACTGAGTTCATGAACCGAGGTACCACTACAAGGGTTGGGTCCTTTTTGAAGATTCTTGGTCTGTGGTTTGAAATTTCCTCCCTTAGCTTCTTTGAAATAAGTGTTGAACCTCATTGTAGAATAAATCTCCAAGGTAGGTTAAGAATGGCCTCTTCTGCTCCAGCAAGGACTACACAACTCAGGGCACCTCTGTCATCATGTAAGCAGTTGCTGAGGAAAGGGCGGTTTCTGTAATGTGTTTGGACAGCAAGCCCAAGTTAGCTCAGGCCACCTAAACATCATAATTAGGATTACTAGCATCACATCAAAATCTCTGTGGTCTGCACTTTGAAATAATTGAAGAGGAACGTCAGAGTTCTATGGATGCATCTCATTTTAAAATAATACAACCCACATTATGAACCCAAATCAAAATTTCCAGATGAGAAAAGAGCAGGCAGTTTCTGGGACTTGTTTAAAAACTGCTTCATGTATTATTCATAGTGAGACTTTTGCTGGATTTTATTTTCTTCTAAGCTCACTCTAAAAGCTCCCCCCCAAAGAGGAAGCAGTTACAGTTTTTGCATAGAACAACCAGACTTCACATGCTTCACACCAATCACCACCAGACTGACTCAGAGGAACAAGGCCGGGATGGCTCACGTGGTGTCTTCATAAACGCGGCCTTCGGAGGCCCAACGGTGCGGAAAATTGCACAACGTCCGTATGCAGGGGAGTGAAGCCTGTGCGTTCATGTCATTCATATAGCATAAGAAGTCTGCATGGCAGAAGTTCCTCTTTTCCATGGCACATTAAATTAAAAACATAAACCTGGGGACTGCCAGTGGGAAAGTTCTGTTCCACAGGCTGAAGGAATATGAAGACATAGTTCCTACACTCAAGAAGCACACATACATAGTTTAGCTGAGTAGACCAAACCTGAAAGCATAAAAATGTCACTAATATTGTAGGAAGATTATCTTAAACTTTATATTAACAGTATAAACAATATAAGTTATAGATACTACAAGGGATTGGAAGAGAATTCTGAGTTGGAAGAAGACAGTCCCCTAAATGTCCAAGTCAGAGTTGCATTTTGATGATAGCAAAGCAGAGATGGTTGAGATGAGCTCCCAGAAGCAAGCAGCAGTTTGTAAGAAAGGCAAAGACTTGGGGAGGAGCTAGATTAATTGGTGTCAGTTTTTCATATGTATTCCATAAACCTGCATATCTGCCAGGTACTTCACATGCATGCTGGGTGTTTGCTTACTTTCCAAGTAGGTTTGTATGTTCCATTTATCTGTATCTATTCAGAGCTCACTCTTTATATTCCATCATTATATCCCATTTAACCAGTGCATCTTGAGTGTCTCCAGAATCGTTTGAATGAGGACTAAAAGTAGCTAACATACATCATTTTAATTCACACCCATACCAACGCTGTAGAAAGTGATTACTCTTAAAGAAGGTCTTACAGATGAAGAAACTAAAGGTTAGAGAGATTTGCATTTGTTTCAAGTCATGCAGAGCTGGGATTGGAAGATGGATATGTCCATCTGAATCTAAACTGGATGTAAGGCGATTAAGATAGTCTTCCTTCTTCCTCTTTCATTCCTCCAACTCAGCACCATTCTGTGCTTGAAATATAGACTAAGAAGAGATGATATTTGGGTAGGATGAGTGATAAGGGTGACTGCCCAGCATGATACCAAACTATGGAGAGCCTTAAAAAGTAGATAGAGTCATTTTCTTGGAAATGACAACCATCTTGGATCTTCAACAACAGAGTGACATATTGGAGGTATTTTAGGAAGATTGTAGAGATGCACTAGGAAGCCATGAAGCAGAATAGTTAAGAGGCAATTGGAATAATTAGAGAGCTATGCAGAAGCTAATAACGATAATGCCCATTGTTGACAGCAGTGATTGTAATATGTCAGGGCCATGAAAAAATGTTTTATATTCATCAGTTCATATAATTTTCCAATAGATATGAGATAGGCACCATTATCTCTAGCCGACAGACAAGGAAGTGGAGAATCAGGATCGCATAGTAAAATACAGAGCTTGAATTCAAGCACAGGTGGTTCAGCTTCAGGCTTCACTCTTAACATCAGTGCCAGACTAATTAGGCCCAGGTTATTAAAGTTCTGGAACAAAGAGCAATAGAAAGAGAAAGATGAATGTAAATGAAGGAAACATTTGAAAAGATTAGTCTGTGGGGCTTAGGGGTTTTGTCAGATAAGTAAGTGAAAGAAAGAGAAAGTTAAAGGTAATTCTTTTTTATGGAATGATCTCTCCTATATGAAATTGGGTAAGTTAAGAAAAGGAGCCAGTATGGTGGACACAAATAGTATTTCAGAAAATGTTGGAGTTATAGTGAGAAAATACAACATTCAAATGACAGCATCATAAGATGGCTGGACAATATTCATAAGCTAGATGTCTGAGGAAGATCTTAAGACAAGGCAGGGTGGTGGTGAAAGGTGTTTAGTCAAGGGCAGAGCTACAGACTTGGGAATCATGAAGCTGTGAGATGTTTGACAGAAATCTCACAGAAAAAGTATCAATCAGAACAACAGACAGCCAATGTCTAAAATTTGCTTAGAGCCCACAGGAAAGGACACAGACTAGAGAAGGATAAAAAAATGACCATAATTAATATCCCAGAGATAGCAGAGGGCATAATGACAAGAGATACAACTGACAGTGTCAAATGTCAGAAAAAAAAAGTGGGGGAGCGGGGACTGGGAAAAGTGTATTCTATGTATTAAATCTGTGTTAGATTTCTGTAACTACAATAAAGTAGTTGAGATAATCAATTTATAGAGAGAAAAGATTTGTTTTGGTTCAGTTTCAAAGGTTTTAATCCATTATGGAGGAGCTCCCATTGCTTTTGGCTTTGTGGGAAGATGGCACCCACCTCAGCACCAGGAAGGCAGAGAAGAAGAGGAAGGGGCTGGCATCCCATGATCTCCTCTGAGGACATGGCCCTGGTGACCTAAAAGGTGCCACTATGCCCTGCCTCTTAGAGATCCCACCACTCCCCCGTTGCAACATCCCAGGGCCAAATCCTCAATATGGGGACCTTTGGGAGACATTTAAGATCCAAACTATCGCAGTCTCTGTGTTACCAAAGGCCTTTCCATAGAGTGGTAGGATCACCAGCCACACGTTAGGGTGATTATGGAAGTAAATAAGTAGCTACAAAATAAAAGTGTCAGACTAATATTATTGAGGGATCCTTGCATCATACACCGCAATATAAAATGATGTGGGACTTGCTTTTCTCCCTGTTTATGTGCTCACTGAATGAATCCATTTCCTCTCACAGCTTCAACTAATCCCTGTAATCATCCAACTCTCCAGCTGGTTGTGTTCAGGATCAGGCTCACATTCCCATGTCCTTACCTGATGTATCTACCTGGACGCTCCATCAGCATCTCAAACTCAAAATGTTGAGGATTCCAGTAATTAATGCATCTCCACATCTTCCTCCTGACCACTCCTGTCCAGATTATTTCTCTCAGAAAATCAGTCTGTTACCACACAGTGACACGAAGCAGAGCCTTCCTTTCCCCTCCCTCCACACAGGGCTTTTCACAATGCCCTATGACCTCTGCGCAGTTGACATAAGTCTTCTCTGTTCATTTCCAAAGAAAATTATAAGAGGTGTTCTGGGGAAGTGTGTATGCAGACGACTCGTAATGAAAGAATAAAGTAATATCAGTGAATGCTGCAAAAGCATCGCAACCAGAGGGAAAACGGTACCAACTCCCTGAGTCAGGAATATGTCAAGTGAGTTCAAGAACCAACCAGAGGATGAGTATGAACAGACAAATGAGGAAGGAGAGAAGAAGGACAGGAAGTTGGGAGGTGCCTGGGACCACAGGTTATGTGCCTTAGTCTATGGCAAGGAATTCGAATTTTATTCTAAGCGTAAAGTAAAGCAACTGCAATATTTTGAAGAAATGAATTCCACGAAATCTATAAATCCAGTTAAAACTTGACAGAGGTCACTTTTGAGTTGCTATGCCTTAAATAGAATAGGAAGGCTAGGGCTGAACAGAAATCAATTAGCAAGTATTTCAGCAATGAATACAAAAGATAAGAAGCTTTGGATCCGTGGTGCAAGAAAGTTTTGAAAGATGTTTGGATTCTGGCTACAGAGCAAAAGCCATATTAACAGGAAATGTGAATGAACAGGCTGAAGAGTGTGAGAGCATTTCAAATAACAACTAGGTTCATGGCGGTGAATTAGGAGGCTGTAACCTGAGATGGAAATCCAGAGGTCACGCTAGGCTGGCAGTGGAAAGGTCCCTGAGGACTCAGCAGTTGTTTCAGTTAAGTGTGAATGGACAAGCTTGCATGTGCCCAAACCATTACCTTTTCCTTTAACTCCTGTGTGTATAAATGCTTTACATCCTCCTACAGAAGATACAGAAGATCATACACGGAATGACTGAAAACTATCGCTAAATGTTTGAATTCTAAATATTTACTGCTTTAAAAGACACATTGCCACCGATCCCTCACACCTATCCCATCTTTCTTGCCATTTTTGGAAGCAGTTCTCTAAGTCCCCTTTTGCTAGTGTCTTTAGTGGTGCTATTTTGGCTGCCTCCTGAACTGATTCAAAACATGTACTCTTCATGGGCATTTTGACTTTGGGGAAGAACCGTAAGTCACGCGTGTCAGATCTGGTGAACTCAGTGAGAGACAGCACGTCATAACCACCTTGCTCTCCTGCTGGATGGCACTTGGCAGCAGCATTCACATTTTTTATCACACTTTGCAAAGACACTCATGGAAAAGGACTTCCAGTACTGCTTTGAAAAGTGGCAAGAGTGATGGGATAAACGTGTTCCCAACGAGGAGGAGTATTTTGAGAGGAATTAGCAACAGTGGATCTCTTACTGTAACACCATTTTAGTTTGAACATTAGCCATATATGTTGAGCACATTTTGTACACACACACTCCCACTCCACTCAGTGTGAACTGGATGCTACCAGAGTTCCTAGGTACACTGTGCCTTCATTCACTCTTTCCTGTTAGTGTCTCAGCCCTACAAACACTGGATCTTGCTCCAGAAAGCACCACTCAGGTACGTGGAGTATGCCTGGTGGAAGCTGCCGTCAAGCTCCACATAGCTGCTTTGTAGGCAGTCATCTGAAGCTTCGGGACAGACACCACCTATCATTAACCTTTGCATGCTCCTCCTCTTGGCCAACGTGGGAGCAGAGGAGATAAAATTACCTAGTGTTCAAAAGGGAGAATTGCAAGACAAATTGGCCACATTCCATATTTCTCTCCTCGCTGCTTCCAACATCCTTTAAATACAGCTTGGCTCAAATCATAAAATTCAACAATAATACTCATTATTTTGCCTTCTACTATGTTGTAGTCACTGAACTGTATGCTTCCATGTGATGTATGCATTTAAATTTACAAGTTGGAGTGGTACTTAAGGACCAGTAATCTCAGGAATTCCATTATGAATTTTGATCCAAACCTAACCAGAAAAGATAAATAATGCAAATCTCTTTGCTGGAAAGCAAGTATTAGTAGACCAACTTATACTTTTGAATACTAAAAAAATAAATAAATAAAAATTAAAGAGTGGAATGTGGGGAATGTGTTTTTGGTCACAGAATTTCCTTAAGTATCATAGGCAAGTATGTAGCAAAGATTAGGTCATGGGAACTCACAGCATATTCAACTTAAGGTTGGATAGCTATTTTTTTATTTTAAAGAGAATAAAACCAAACAAAACAAAACAGAATAAAGAAAATCATAAGAAAGCAATGCAAGCAATACAGGACTGCAAAACAAGACAACAAGAAATCAACAATGGCTACCATAATGTCTCTTGTTTTCTTCAAAACAGCTGTCCATATCTTCACATGTAACAAAATCAAACAAAACAAAAACAGAATAAACCCAGTCAATACAAAAGAATGAAATCATTACAGGACTTCAAAACAAGATAAGAGGAAATCAACAATGGCTACCATAATGTCTCTTGTTTTCTTCAACATAGCTGTCCATACTCTTCTCCAACTCCACCATGCACACACATCCCCAGAACTATTGTGAAAATTCAGAGTTCCATTCAACCAATCTGGGGTTAAGCCTGAGACCAGATATTTTGGCTCCAAGTTAATATTGTTGTTACCTGTCCAGGGTCCATACTGGAGTAGCAAGATTTCATAGGATAGTAGGTTGTTACTTCTTAGCGCCATATCTAAGCCTGCAAGTTACACTTAGCATCAATCTCTAATGAAAGGGCATTGGATTTCTATGTGGTGGCACATTACAGTCACCAACTTGAAGGTGTGTGTGTGCCACATGAGGGGCACAGTTGACTGAGTTAGTGCTAATAAGGTAGAGTGTATTTGGTAGAAGAAGTGGGGTGGGTAGTTGCCCCTAAATCATAGGTACTGCCTTCGTAGAAGCCATTTCTGGTCAGGATTGGCTCCAAACACACTTTATGTCTAACATTATAAGCATTTTTAAAAATTTAATAAGTAGTTTTGGCAACATAGATGGCTTCTCTAGTGAGATTTCCAGAGTGCCTTGCATTCCGTGAAGCCAGTATCTGCTCTCATGTTTATGTGTCCCACTGGATCACAACAGAGTCTTATAAGGGATGGGGCTGAGGAGAGATAGTGTAGAGGCAGAATATGAAGCAGAGAAAGAACTTTGGGCCACAGAAAAAGAACAGTAAATGGGAATGAATAATCTGTCAGGATAGGATTGCTGAACCAGGGTGCAGTCGTGATTGAGAAGGAAGTGAATGGAACCTATGTAAAGCGGGGATATTATTAACGTTTACCTCACTGAGTTGCTCTGAGAATCACACTTGATGAAATCTTTAGAAACCAGCTACACAATATGAAAGATTAGTCAGAGGTTTAGAATTATCCCAAGAGCTTTGACACACTCTGGATCTTCAGTGGGAGTAAGTTGTAAGGCAGGGTTGTAAGGCATGCCTGCAGTTGGAGGACTTGAGGTAATTTTGTTTTGTCATCCCTTTTTGAGTCCCAGGTTCTTCATATGCAAAATGAGAAGATGGAACCAAGGACATGTGAAATCTTTGCAACAAATTCAAGTGGAAAGAATTATCACACAGTAGTCTCTTTGGCTGCATAAAAGGGAATGCCTGATTAATAGGGACATAAACAGGTAGCAGGTGAGAGGTGCTTTTCTGACATGCTGGGAGGCTTGGGAGTTCTGTCACAGCCGCTCAAAGCAGGGACCCAGGGATATCTCCCTGGGCTCACCAGGCTATTCTTAGCACACTGGATTTTGTCCTTTGTTTGTCATTACATGGTCACAACATGGTTGACCTGCTTTAGATACATAGTTGCATTCAAGCAAAACAAGAAAATATGGGAGTGAAAGGTGACACCAGCTATGCATGTCCCTTTTATCACAAAAGTAAATGTGTCCAAGAATTCTCCACCCTCCTCTGTAGATCTATACTTACATTTCATTAGTTGCAAGGTTGGCTAAGAAATGAAATATGTATTTAACTTTTCTCTCTCTCTCTTCTTTCTTTGTTTTTTTCTTAAGAGACAGAGTCTCACTATTTTTGTCCAGGCTGGCCTGGAACTATTGTGTTCAAATGGTTTTCCTTCCATACCCTTCCAAGTAGCTGGGATTATAGGCATGCAACACATTTAGCTCTCATACGGAGTTTAAAAGTCTGTGGACTTAGGTAAAGCAAAGAACGAGGGTGAAAAATACATCTATATTGCTGCTGATAGACAGGAATTTTTGGCATGTTACTTTAAATGAAGTCTCAGTGACATTAAATGACTCACCTAAATTCATTGGGTAAAACTAAAAACAGTCTTGATTTGAGGATCACAAGTTGATATCACATGATCTGGTTCAAAATACGGTTTTAATTCTATCGTTATTCATGAGAGCAACACAGATTGTGACATGTCTCTTATTATACTATGATTTTATATTTATTTTCTACAAGGAAAAAGAGCAAGTTTTAGAGCTTACTGCCACTGTTTTCAGGACTTTGGCATGGTTCAATACTCCTTCAAGACCTATATGATTAAAGAAATGCTAAGTTAAAACCCAAACTTCACCCACCAAAGGTACCTACTCGATGAGGAATAGGACTTGGCTTCTGTTAAGTGCTGAATAAGTGTTTGCAGATCACTTCACTGAATGCAAACCAAACTCCAAGTTTCACACAGTGTCTTTTCTTTCGCGGGTGATACTTTTTCCGTTGAGATGTCCATGTTAGAATCCCTGTATATCTGAGGTGATTGATATCAGACTGTACCCCAATAGCAAACCCTAATTTGCCTTGATTGTGTTAGATGAGATAATGGCTCTTAGTTAAGAAGTGGCTGTTACCATAGAGGAATGTGGTGAGTAATGTGTGCAAAGGCCCTGGGAACTTCAATACCTCACATGGGATGTTGTCCCATGCTTACTATTTTAAGCCTGATACATCTGGTTCCGAAGATACAGAACTTCAATGACAATTAGTTCTTTACAAACAATTTCTATGACAATTCTTATCGCAACACTGCCCCTTCTTTTCTGGCAAGTAATAGTCCTCTTGTCTAGAAAAAGATTTAAAAGCAAAATTAAGACCAGGAACACAGGGAAACACTCAAAATCTTCCCTTACACATATTTGATTCTTGTCTTCATTACTAAAAAATGGCTACATGTTCTTCAAGAGACAACTGCAGTATATACCCATCATTAGCACTTTATATCTCAGCCCTGTGTGTTTCTGCATAAAGAAACAATAAAATGAAATAAGGAAATGTAGTTAGGTATTATATCAAATATAAAACCACTATGGAGAAAAGTCCTCCTAACAGTCACTTAAAGTCGGTGGGCTTGCTACAAATATTCTGATCTGGTGTAAAGTAGGTACACTGTACGTGCAATGTTGCAGAAAAGAAACAAGTTGCCAAATGTAGTTGCGTTAACATGTCCTCTTCCCCTCTACTCTTCAAGTTGATCTTCTGCTAAAATGTCAGACTTGAAGCTACTGAATAAAATTGAGGGACTTAGGGTTTATCACTTTCCAAAACAGCTCTTTATTATGCAAAAAGTCACACCCACTATTCACGGGGCCTCTTCTACGGCTCAGAGAAGTGCAGCCTGGGCCTGGGTCACTGCTTCTCTCTGCTGACATTCATCCCCTCACCATTTCAGTCACTTGAACATCTGACCTTGCTATGGAGAAACTGCTTGTTGTCTCATACCCAGGAGTGACATTTTACTAAACTCTCCTCATTGATATTTCTTCAAAGGCAAGAACTGAAACTTTCCTTTCCCATACAAACGTCCTCACTGTAACAAATAACAGCCAAACCAAAAGGACGGTGTTGACCACAGTGCACATCTGGGGATTAGATTTGATATCAGTTCACAGCATCTGTGAAAACAATATTTTTCCAACTCCTTGAAGACAGTTCTTGACAGCTGTCGGGAGCTTTAGTTTCTCCCTCTTGCTAATGATCTGAACTGGTACAGAATTTTAAAATTTAATCAGGAAAAATAAAGATATTTCAAATGGCAAGGCATTTGGTACTGTGCAGATAAATATGTCTAATATTTCTTTAGTATTTCTTTAGTTTTTCTTAGGTGATTTTGCATTAGTTCAGTACAACCTTGGCTCAGCACCATCAACATGGCTGTTTCTCGTTCACTTTCATTGTAAGATAGAAGGTTGAGCAACAAAGGCACCTAAGTAATTTTTTTTGTCTTTTTTGAGACAGTTTCACTATGCAGTTCAGGTTGCCCCTGAACTCACTTTGTAGCCCAGGCTGATCTCGAACTCACACTCATCCTCCTACCTTAGCCTCCTGAGTTCTAGGATTATAGGTGTGTACTACCATGCCTGGCTCTAAATAGATTTCTTAAGTAATGGACACAGTAAACAGTTCCTGGGGTCTCAGAAGTCCAAGGGTCATTCAGCCCAGACATTTTCGTTTTATATTCTTACTTCTCATCTGGTACCTCCAAATTGAGTTCTTCATTTATTACAAGGTAGAAAAAGACCAACCTATTGTGCTATACTCTTGTTTGCAAGCTAACTTCCATGGGCTTGAAAAAAGGTACTATCCCAAACCCAAATATTATTTATTATTAGATCATAAAACCAAATTGTTCCAAATAGAAAGACTTCAGTGGAAATATGCTAATAAGCTCCTTAGTGGGGAGAATAAATGAGAATGTACAGATTGGCAATCTGCAGCACTTGGGATTTACTGAGATACCCAAATTCAGTTTTTAAAAGATTCAGACATTAAAAGCAAACAGGAAATCATATTTTTGGCAAATGTAAAGAAATAAAATCATCCCCAGTGGTCCAAACTCTGGATTCACAAAAGCTGAGTGGACTATAAACTTGGCAAACATGCTACTTAAGCCCCTTTTCAAAGAGGGAAAAATGTTTTAAAAGGTTAAAAAGCAAAAGCATCTTAGATGTTAAATAGAGTTTTTTCCAAAATACTTTGATGAGTTGTGTTTAAAGGAATCAGAAACACATGGATTAAGCTTTGCATAAAACAAACATAGCTTTAAGTGAGAGAAAATTATGGGCAAAGTCGGCTGAGAGCTTCCTTTAATCCCAAATATTTGCAAAGAGGGTTGTGTGTGTATATTTCCAACACACCATGAGTTTCCTCTGTTTAGTTTGATGGTAGAGTTTACTTAGAAATTATCATGCACCTTTTATTTTTCTGGCCCAAATACAGCTGCCATTTGCTCTCTATTGCTTGTCTTCCCCATATTGTAATCAATTGTTTTTTCTACCAGCCTAATGCTCATTTACAAAGGCAGAATTGAGTGGCAAATGAATGGCTCCATGCTCTTGCACACGGAGCATGCCGTATTCCTGTGCAGTATCTCTGGACATGACCAGGTGCATCCTTGATTTCCACAATGGCCATTTCCTGATGTTTCTGATGCTTTTCCAACCACATTGGCTAAATTGGTTTCATGTGCCATTTTCTCTAGTTGCGTGGAAAGCTGGTTTTCCTCTGGCAATGGGTGACATTTTCCTGGCCTGGTGATCACATGCTTAGGGGGTTTCTATTTTGCATAAAGGCAAATTCTGGCCAAAGGAGACTGGCTGACATGCTGGAGCCTCAAATCTGCCAGACACATAGCGCAGACAGACAGCAACTGGCGCCATGCTGTACATTCCTACTCATCTTCAGCATTCCCAGCACATTAGGGCAAGTCAAAGGTCTTCTCTTTGTTTTCAACAACTGAGCATAGGTCCCAGTGATCTCAATGCTGCATTAGAGCTCAGTACTCTGAGGAAACAGGGGAATTTTAATGCAATCATCTAAGTTAAATAATGGGAGCAGGGAGTTTCAAACTGGACTGTGCATTGGAATTGCCTTAGAAACCAAAGAAAAAGACACTCATTCCTGGATTCCATGCCCCAGAGATTCTGACACAACTCATCTGGGTTCAGCTAGGCATCTGTGCTTCTAAAAATGCTCAAGATGGCGTTTCATGGATTCAAGGTTGAGACCCTCACAGCTAGGACACTGGGCAGATTATCATAGTGAAGCAAAGGACGAGGATAAAACTGTGGAGCTCAAAACTGGTTGCATGTTGAAATAACCGGAAATGATTTTTAAACTATTATTCTAATGCCCAAAGCCCGCCTCAAGAATTTCTGATTGAGTTATATGATTATTTGGTCTAAAATTTAAGCGTGAACTGTAGGTCATATATATATAATATAATAGACAGACAGATGATAGTGTTAGCTTTCCATCACTGTAATGAAACACCTGACATTACAGAATGTAAAGGAGGAAAGAATTATTTTGGCCCAGGTTTAGAGATTTTTGTATGTGGCATACAGGTTCCATTGCTTTTAGGTCTGTGGCAAGGCAGGAAACATCACAAAGGAAAGGTGTGGTGGAGAAAAGCCACTGACCCTCTGGCAACAAGAAAGCAGAGAAAGAGAAAGGGCCAGAGAGGAAGTGGCCTCGGTCACACTCTCCTGCTCACACCATAACCCCCCAGTTCATGTTCCCTTTTCATAGGACCCAATCTCCTGTTTTCATCACCACCCAATAATGCCTTCACAGTGTAATCTCATGAGGTGATTATTTCACTGAAAAAATGAAAAGAGCCCTTGTGATCTAATAATCACTTCTCAAAAATAAATCAGCAACCAAGCCTTCACTACAATGAGCCTTAGATCCCAACCACAACAATAATATATCTGTTATATACAGCTATATAAATGCATACAAAGATAGATAAAATCATGTATCTCTTAATAACAGGGAGACTTTCTGAGAAATGTTCCTTAAGGAAAGCTTGTTGTTATAAAATATAGAGTGTACTTATACAGACTAATGTCATAAGATGATAGAATCTTTGGGAGCCAGAATTTGTATATAGTATGTTGCTGACCAGAACATTGCTATGAGACATATGATTGTATGTGTGCATTGTTACATGTAACTGTGCATGCGTATGTGTGTATGTATATAGATGAATTATAGTTACAGATTTTTGCAAGAAGTCTATAGACTAGGCATCTATGAACTCCAAATTGATCTGCAAAGATCCATACTTTCTGGTACAAAGGTACAGTACTCTCACACTTAATCAGGGCTTGTCTGTGTGACCAGTAGAACCCAACAGAAATGATGATGCATAACCTCAAATTTAGACCACAAAATACATTGCAACTTTTACCCCGGTCTCTTGGCTCACTTGTTCCGCAAGATGGAAAGTCATATGTATTCTCAAGCAATTCTGGACAGAAGTCTTTGTAGAAAGAACTTGAAGTTTCCAAGCAAGAATAAGCAACATTCTGTCACCTGTGTGAACTCTGGAGATTGTCCTGGTCTTTATCAGGCCATCAGTGGCTGCAGTCCTAGTTTGGACTATAGCCGGGACTGCCCACCATGATTCTCTTCAACTCCTACCCAATGAATCAATGAGAGACTTTAAATCATTAGGGTTTTAGGTGGTTACATATGCATTAATGCATTAATATAGTATTATTATTATTATTATTATTACCACTTCACAGTTAAGCAAACCGAATTAAGGATAAGCTTGGTAACTTAGGTAACAACTACTACAGAGCTATTAAAAATACATCTGAGAATGAAAATTAATGACTTGTTTGCAAAATCTGTCCTTTTAAAAACTATGCAATGAAGTTGTTCATCTATACTGTTAGGTATCATTTGGTGGGGAAAAAATTACAATGGTAATAAGGTGCCAAAGAAAGTGGACTCATGCAAACAGTTTTCATGTTGTCTAAGCATTGCTAATTGTTTCAAAATTATTAGACCATCAAAAGGCAATTCTTTCCTTAGTCATCCTATAATTTCTTATTCCCTTTAGTGCCCAGCTTTGAATGAGCTCCTGGAGCAACAACCATTCCAGTCCTGTGGCTTTTTAACTGGTATTCTAAAATACGAATTATGGAGCCTAGGCTACAAGTATCAAAAGCCACTTCCATCCAAAACCGCTTCTGGGGTAAAGCTTTCATTTTTGCAACTGTGAGAAGGAAGTAACTGGAGAATATATTCTTAAGAAAATTTCCAAGGAGTCAAAGATATTTAGGAGGCAGAAAAGTCTCTGCTCTGGCCTCAGTAATTAGCTGTATGATCTCAGGGAGATGATTGGAAGCCAGGAGCTACTCCCAGCAGTTCTGATTAAGCTCTCCCTGGAGAGAGCCAAGGTACGGGTCTCTTTAAAGTTCCCTGTGTGATTCAGACTGTGGCCAGAGTTGTAAGTGACTGATGAAATCTTGAGTCTCAGTTTCCTTATTCACTGAGTGGAGGTAACAATCCTGAGCTCTTGTGTTTTCTATAGGGATTAAGAGTAAGTAATTAAGGCCAAACTCCAAATGCAGTGCTTGGCACACAGCTGCAAGGCAATGAGTGCTACTCGTTACTATTTGTGGTTTGTTTTAAAGTTTTAAATGTGTTATACAAAAGTATATAGTTACTTAGATACATCTATTGGATTCTAGTTCTTCTTTTATATTTAGACATTCCTTCCAGTGCATATAGCACGTAAATGCACATATAATTTTCCTTAAGTTTCTTACGATTTTATGTTACCACTTATCACATCTATCTGGAATTTAGCTTGTTAAGAAAATGTAAGGTGGGGCTAAGGATGAGTGTTTTACGACAAAGAGCCAATTTTTCCCTTGACATGCATGCATTAAAAGCATTCCATCCTTCATCAATTAATCAAATCTCCTAGTAATACACTGCATTTGATTTTTCAGGTGTATGCCAGACCTATTTCTAGCATAACAACTCATAAAAAGATTGCTATTTTATTCTAATCTTAACTTTTTAAAACCCTTAATTATTAGGGCTGGTTATGGCTTTGCTACGAGTAATTGTGAATATTTATCAATCTTCTTATACCAGAGATCCTTCCATATTTTTGACTGAGGTATCTTTTTAAAATACCAAAATCTTAATCTGCCTCAAAACCATCAACTGACTGGGTCCCTGAATTCCACCACTAATAGAAATAAAAGGGAATTTATCTCCAAATGGAGAGAAAGTTTAGGTATTTACCCAAGATCAAAGGGGTATGGTCCAAAATAGCCCATCAAAGACCAATATTTTATTGAATTCTAATGTTTCATGCTTAAGATCTAAGCAATTTTGCTATCTATATTTCAACATATCTACTTCTTTTTTCACACTTAAAGCACCAATTCAATGGCCATATTGCATGTTTATCCTGTTACTTGAAGAGCACTTGTTCCCATGTTATGTGCCCTGGGAGTAATTCTGTTTGAAAAGCAAGGACCTAATGGGGGGAAAGTGTAGCTCTTTATGGTCACATGACAGATCTGACCCCACTTTACTTCATAGACTTAACTTGGACTATATTTAACATGTACCCAAAGCCACCACTACAGCACAATTTATAGTCCCTTAATGATAGCACTGTGGATAATGATCATGTGTGTGATATGATTATAATGGCTGGCATCTTCGACTTCTTCCAATAGGCTGTTTCTGCTAAATGTCTAGCATGAATTACATCATGCAGTCATTTGAAAAGAAGTCTACTTTAGCATTTTTCTCTTCAAAAGACTGAAACTATTCTGCCTTCCCTTGAGTTGAAGTTCCACTTAATGACTTGTTTTTAATAACTGGAAAGTGGTAGAAATGATGGCGTGAGATGGTTGAAATTTCGTCCAAAAGACATTACCACTTTTATTTTTGCTTTCTCTCCAGGGTTACATGGAGGCCAGTTGGAAACTCAAGTACCCCTGGAAAGAGATTCACATGGAAATGAACTTGGGTCTCCTGCTGGGACTCAGAGCTGGAAGTGGATCCTCTTGCCCTGACCAAGCCTAGATGACTAAAGCTCCAGAGGATACTCAAGACAGCTTCCTGAAGGGCCAGAACGAGAACCACACAAGTGAGACACTGCTTAGTTCCTGACTTACATGAGACAATAAAGGTTTATTATTGTTTTAAAAAGCTAGATAGGGGGGTGCTGGAGAGTTAGCTCAATGGCATAAGCACCTGCCTGGCAAGCATGAGGTCATGAGTTCAATCACTGGTATCAAAAAAAAAAAAAAAAAAAAGCTAGATTTAGGGTAATGGATATTTAACAATAGGTAATGAAAAGACTGTATTTAATCTTCACAATAACCTGAGATATTTACCATTGTTAATTCTCCATTTATAGAAGGGAAATTGAGATATAAAAGACCCCCACTTACCAATGCACAGAGACAGGACTGAGTCCAGCAATCTGAAAGCAGAGCTCCCACCTTTACCCCAGCTCACACGCTCTCCTGCCTCTGCATTGTCACAAGCTGAGCTCCTAACTCAGCTTACTCTCTCATCTTTGTTCAATCTTACCAAAGCATGGAGGCGGTGTAAAAGTAAAAGGCCAAGACTTCTGTACAAACGAGAAAAGGGTTTGTTTGAAAAGTCAACATCACTGTGCCATCAAACCCAAGAGAAGAAGCAGGAGAAAGTGTACACAGACCATTTGACTTAACTCCCATGAAACTGCAGTAAATTGTTTCTATAAAAAATTTATTAGGTCCCAGGTATGTGGTAAATTCATCATACAAGCATCTTGTTCTTACTGCAACCCTAAAGGATACTTATCTTTACTTTCATAATACAAATAATTACACTGAAAGATGTCAAGATATTTCATACACAAGGAACAAGTAGATTTTATTGCAAGACTTTACCTACTTAAGAAAAAGTAATAAACAATAGCAGAAGAGTCATAAAAGAGTCAATAAACATTTGCAAGGCTTATACTTCAGTATTTAAGGTAACAAAAAGTGCAAGCCAAATTAGCAGAGAATTCTGCCTCCCTAGTTTTGGCAAGTCAAAGTTATATATACGTCTAAGGCCTACAATGTGATATTTTGATATACGTATACATTGTGAAGTCATTACCCAATCAAAATAATTAACATACCACATTCTCATTTAGTTGGGGAGTGTGTGCATGTGTTTATGACACATAGATGTTACTGGGCTTCAGCTCTGAATAAGATCCTCTTTTATACATTAGGTGCAAGTAATAAATTGCTACATTTAAGGGGAACAATTTGCTAACATATCTAGAAATATTTTTAAAAGCCATGCTTTAAAAAAATAAAAGTAAACACACATCCTTTGAGTCAATGTTTCCTTTTCCACATATCTTTCTTAAACACTAATCAAAGGAGTCAACAATCATTTATATACCAAGATGTTTAGTGAATTTCAATTTAGAATATAAGAAAGAAGGGTAAAATATAAGCAAGTTAATTATCAAACCAACTATAAAGTAAATTACCATGCTTACAAAATAAAAGTTTGCATAATTCTCAATGATTATATGGGAGGTGGATATTTGTCAGATGATGAAACCAAAATATCAAGAGTTATTTTAACTAGTTACTGAACTTACACAAGAGGTTACTTTTATGTTCCCTTTTACCTAATTTAGGGATCAGAAGTATATTCATTTCCCAGGAATGTTTAACAATATACAACAAACTAGGTGATTTAAAGCAATAGAAATCTCTTCTCTTACAGTTCTGAAGGCTGGAAGTTCAAAGTCATGGGTTAGGCCCAGCACGCTCCCCAGTGCTTCTGAGGGAGGGTCCTTCCCTGCCTTTTCTGCCTTCTGGTAACTGGAGGCATTTCTTGTTCAGTAACACATCACTCCAATCTCTACCTCTGTCTCCATATGGCAGTTCTATGGGTCTTTGTGTCTTCATAGCTGTCTTGTTACAAGAACCTCCACTATACTGAATTAGGAGTCCAGCTTACTCTGGTATAACCTTATCTTAACTAACTGCACAAGCAATTACCCTATTTCTATACAAGATCGCATTCTGAAGCACTAGGGTTAAAATTTCAACATACTTGGGATAGAGCATTCAATTTAACCCATACTAAGATGAAAAATACAAGATACAAGATATGATCACATATCTTGGCCTCTAAATAGACATACTAATGATGCTGGCCAAGAAATGTTCTGAATTGCCCCTTCTCTGGCAGGATTGTCTTCCATGAATCTGGGTGGCAGCTAGCCCAATTCCCAAAAGACAGCCTGCTGCTTTTGTAAGGTGGCATCCATAGTTGCAGCACAATTTGGCTAATATCTATGCCCTTGCTTTGTTTTAGTCTGGATTCTTGCTACGTTTACCTTTTAGACTTTGAATTCTCAACTATTTAGATGAGAAAGTGAGACCACGAGCTTTAATTACACAGCAAGATAAGAGTCCCTACCTCTGCCTCTCACCCTTTCAAAACATGGAAGATAACACATGTAGCTTGTGCCTATATGGTGCTGCAAACTTTTCTTATACATCACAGACACTTTTAGTAACATAAACCCTTCTAACAGAGGGACCTTTTATTTTTTCAATTAATATCTCTCCCAGAGAAGCAAGGACATCTAAAACTCTTCATAATCCATACAAACCACTAGACTGGCACAGAATTTACAATGATCAAAATGCACATTATGGGTATTAGGGCTGTCGGGTCAGCCCTATTAAAATGGTACAATTTTGGCTAGTGTGATGTGGATATTTTTCCATCATGTACAAAGCTCAAGTGACCTGTATACTACCTTTACAAATGTCAGGAATGATAGTCTGGGCTCCATGAGAATAACGGTAATGCTTTACAACACGTTTAAGACCCAATAAATGTCTTTTTCTTTAGAAAGCTTGGTGCATGAAAATGTTTTCAAATAAATTATTTGAAATGGAATCTTTTCATGGTGCTGGCATCCCAAAGCAGTCAACAAATACCTGTAGACCACCTCTACCAAGTATAAAGTATATTAAAACATAGAGTGAATGTTTAAAATTTTAAAATAATTTATTCCATTAAAAGGCACATTGACATTTGTCCCCTTCAAAATACTCCCCCTCACTTCAAACACATTTATCCCAGTGTTCTTGGCAATATGTAGACATCCAAACAGTGTCTTTTACTATAGTAAGTTTTCTTTAATTTAACCATTGACCCTGTTTGTCCATCAGCCCTTAAAATCAGCACATATTCAATATAATAGATGCAACAATCAAGGAGCTTGTCTCTGCATGTAATAGACTTTTCTTGTTAAATACTGAAACAATTATTTGCTCTTTATTGTGTTCTCCTCCTGAGATGTCTTTGCTATTACTATGCCATTTTAGGTCATAAGGACCCACCTCACAAACTCTCAAGTGACGATGCCCTCACAAAACTTCAGACTTTCCACTACTCTCTATGCTCAGAACTGCATCTCACTGATAGGCTGTTTCCTGCTACTCCTGCTATCTTGATTACCTTTTTCATCACTGAGATAAAATACCTGACACTCAAAATTAAATGGGGAAAGGTTTACTTAGCTCACAGTTCCTAGAGGTTTCAGTCCACAGTTAGCTAGCTCCAAGGCACAGTGCCACATGACAGAGAGGTATCACCTAGGAAAAAACCAGTACACTGAAGGCAAAAACAGAAAAAGCAACAGAGAACCTTAACAGTGTCTTTCTGCCCCTTTTATCTTATCTAGACTACTCAGGGCAGGTAGCACACACACCCTTAATCCTAGTGCCCTTGAGCCTAGCATTACACCATGAATCAATTCCAGTGTAACACACTCTAGATTGAGTCACCTTTGAAAAAGCTCCACCTATGATTACATGAGGTTTGAAGGGGACATCTAGACACAAGTCATAACACCTACCTCACTTGGATGCTCTAATATTCATTGTATTTTGTCATTTCTGAAGCAGGTCATGTCATATGAGTCTGTCTTTTTCCAAACCATCCCCTTTATTTAGATTGACAACCCATTTTTTATACCTAGGAGAGGAGAAAAAAAATCCTAATTATCCATTTGTCTTTTATTCTCCACCTTCTTTTACAGAAATCATTATTTCCATATTATCAAGCATAATTATTTGTATTGAAGATACATTTCAGTTTTTATCCTTTGCCTGTTCTATTTTCTCTTAATAGAAATCATAAAGGAAATTATGCTTTCAATAATGGTAAAAGAGGTATTTTAGACCCAAAAAGTAAATTTGGAGATGCTTTTTCCTTGGCAATTGTTTCCAATTCAAGCATAGATTGATGAGATGAGCTAGGTTCTCAAGCATTAAGAAGCTATGGGATAAAAATTAAAACTCAGGGTTTTTTTAAATTTTATTTTACAGAGAATAAAACAAAAGAGGACAGAACAATGCAGATCAGAACAGAACAATACAAGCAAAACAGTACTTTACAAGACAGTTGGATATCAACAGTAGCTACCATAATATCTCTTTCTTTGAAATAGTTGAGCATAGCTTCACACACAATAATATCAAACATAACAAAATAGAATAAAAGCATTCAATAGAATGAAAGAATTGCAAGGCATTCTGAACCAAATAACAGAAAATGAAAAATGGCTACTATAATATCAATAGTGGAATAATATAAAAATTTGTTTATATTATTACACATATTAAAATCCAATAAGATACAACATGATAGAACCAATTGTAATAGAAGAACAAAAGCATGGTAGGACTTCAAAGCAAGATGATATTACATCAGCAATGGCTGCCATAATGTCTTATTTTCTTCAAAGTCGCTGTTCATACCATCACACATAATAAGGTCAAATAAAACAGAATAAAACCATTCCAAGCAATGAATGAAAATATTACAAGTCTTCAAAGCAATATAATGGGGATCCATGATTACCACAAGATCTTTTTCTAAAATATTTTTATTTAAAGAAAAAATTTTGAAACAGAAAGAGGGTAGAAACAATACAAAATCTCAAAAAAAAAAAAAACCAAAAAAACAAAAATAGTAACCAGTAAGAAATCACTAGTTGATAATTACATACTTTCCTCTTAGATGCAGTTGTTCAAATTACAAAAGTAAAACCCACACAGTGGACATCCAAACAGTGAGACCACAGTCAGTTTTGTTCATCCATCCAACTAAAACTTTAGCAACATGGTTATCAATTCCACACACTCAAACATACATGCAGTTATACTGACTGGGTCTTGGAAAACCATGGAGACTGGAAAAATAGTGAATCAAAAATAGGATGAAACTGAGTCCATCTTTGGAAATATTACAGTCCCTCAGAAGTATATATAAACTCCATCTAAGGAAACATAGCATTATCCTAAAACTTAAATAAATTCCTGAAGTTTTTATAAACAATGTCAAGCACTCAGGACAAAACAACCAGGCATGAAACAGACAGGAAATAATTGAAGAAGAGGAAGGGGAAGGAGGAGGAGAAAGGAAAGAAGACAAACAGCAAATAACAGATTCAGGCTCACATGACACTTCCCCGAATGAATTACTCCATTGTTTCACAAATATTTTAATATGCACTAATTTGTTTCATTTATACCATTAGTTCACTTAAAAGAAAGTTTTATGTCATCATCTGTTTCTTATTCATGAGAATATTTTTGTCTTGTACTCCAAATAACTACTTGCATGGTAATGATACACAGTATATGAACTATTATTATCATCTTATTACAAGATGATGAAATTTGTTTCATTTTCTCATAAAGTGAAAACCTTAAGAATTTTCAGAGTTGTAGAATCCTTCAAGAAGAAATCAATAAGCCACACATAGATTATTATCATTGAGATGTACTGTTTACTATAAAACTAACTAGTATGATTGGAGAGAAAAAGAATTCCGTGTCTCTAAATATATGCTGCTTAAATCAGAAATATTTTTTTAAAAATGACTAAAGTGGGATTGCTGTGATTTCATCTGGGCTACATAGTGAGTTCAAGACCAACCTGAAGTACAGAGCAAGACCCCATTTCAAAAACAAACCAAAAAATAAATAAATAAACGAAAACTTTCTCTTTTACCATATGTGTTTTTTTCTCACCATAAACAAATTCAAATGCCTTCAAACTATGCCAAATTTTTGTTTACTTCTTATTTGTTATAATTTGCTTAATATTTCTCAGGTTTTTTTTCCAGGCAGGGGATGGAATCCAGGGCCCTATGCCAAGCCTACCACTGAATTCCACCACCAGCCCATCAGTTGTTTTTCTTTTTTAATTTTATTTTTTTATCAGTGCATTTTTCTAATATGTAATGCTTATTCATCTTAGGGAATGGGAACACGTACTTAACATTTCTCAATTCTTTTTTATTCCCCTTCCCTTTCCCTCACTTCCCATTTACTTGTTTTTCTTAAAGCAAAAAGTGGGAGACACATTTACTGCATGAACAAGGTATCTCAACTACTCAATCAGTCCTTGAGTTAAAGGTGAGACATTTTTAGTTTGAAATGCTTATTTTCCAGGGCAATAGCTACTCTCATTCAAATTGGGATCGAATATTTTCTTTACAAGCTGAGTAGTAGACACTCCGGTTCTTCTGTACACCCAAACCCATTCCTGTTCTCTCCCACTTGGTGTTCTTTCTCCTCTAGTCTTCCCTTTTTTCATGGGAATTCATGCTCATATGCTTACAAAATCAGAGCATGAAGATACAGTTTCTAAGTCTTTGCACTTCTGAAAATGCAGAATGCTTACTTCTAGCATCTTATCTATATTGTTCTGAAATTTTAATGTATCTGCTCCTGCTTTTTTCTTTTACTTTTTCTTTTTTTTTGTAATTTTTCCAACTCAGCACTTACTCTGAATACTGATAATATTACACCTTTCATCTCTTACATTACTCCCCCTCATTTTCCCTCTTCTCATTTTAAGAATTCTTATTAAACAGATAACTAGACTACACTGAATTAGTCTTTCAATCTCATGTTTCCTCAGTTTTGCTTTTCTTCGTCTTCCTCTTTCTACCATCAGTTCTCTTTTCCCTTATTATTATCATATTTCACTTTCTAAGAATGCTTCTTTTCTAAATGTCCCTTTGGTGATAGGACTGGTTCTGTATTTTAAGAGTGTAGTATTTTCCCCAGTCATTCCGAATGTAAAATGCAAACAGCAAGACTGTTTCCTCTTATCTCTTTTTCTCTTACTTACACTATTTATCACCTATAGTATTTTTTCTTATTAGTGGTTATTCTGACTGCTGGTTTTCGTGAAATTGCCATTCTTCCTTGCTCATCTAATATTTTTGAATGAAAATTGTGTATTGTTTGACAGTAGAATGTGTGAGCTTTCTACGTCATTCAACCAATGGCTGTTTGAGCCCATTATGAAATCTACCAGTGCTTTCTACCATAATAGTCTGTATATATTCTTACAATAACACTTTTAATTGCACTCAATAATTTATACCCTTGTTTCTCCCTGACATGATGAGTTCACCTAAATTAGCAACACAGTTTTCTTCAGTTTTTATGGCTAATACCAAGAAAAAGAAATGAGTCATAGTAAAGAAAATCAATTTTAAGAACTAAAGAAAGAAAGAAGGACTGCAAAAAAACTGCAATTTCTAGGACACTTTCTAAATGTACTAGAATTAATGCTTTTGGAAAATTAAGGATAGTAAATTCCCTTTATACTGACTTACCTTAGGTTATTTCTCTCTCCTTATTGGAAGATACAATATAATTTGGATTAAATTATTATTATCTGTAATATGTATTGTATTCTTTAAAGACACTTCATTGGTCCTCACTAAAGCCTACATTAAGAAAAAGACATGTATCAGTTCTCCTATTTCTGTTGCAAAGAGAAAATCATTTGCCCAATAAGTTGGCATCTCATAGGATCAATAATCAGAAATCAGATCAGAACCCTCCAGGTTTGTGATAATATTTTTAACTTAGAAGCATAAGAAACAAAAATATTTTAAAAACCTAGTATTGCCATGTAATCTAATTCTACCATGGATTTTAATGTAAAACTATTTTCAAATGCATTAAAATATAATGAGAACATATCCCAAGGATATAGTTTTCCTAATCACACAAATAATCTCCCCATCTGCCCCTCTCAGCAAATTTTTAGAGACCACAGATTATTTTTAATGGTCTTTGTAAATAAACCATTTTTACAACCTCATAAAAGAATTTATGGTCATAATGATGTACTTATTATTTCTTTTAAATTCCATTGAAATATGGAAGCTCATTAAGAGTAAGAGAGAGGAAAAGGGGGGAGGAGTAGGGGAGAGGGAAAGAGAGGGGGAGGGAGAGGGAGAGAACCCACAAACACAGAGTCCTTCACCTGAGACCCCACAGCCCTGCCCACGAGAGTGCCCATGTGTGCTACTTATTTGGTCACCAGGTAAGTTCCCCTAGCCTGTTCCCTTTCCCCTCATGTTTTCCAAGCTCCAAAAAACAATGTTTCCCACTGGAAAACACTGAAGTCCTCATTTAAAAAAAAAAAGGTGAGGGAGCCACAAAATAGATCTAGAAAAAAGGATAGGCCTTAGGTTAAACCAATAGCTTTCAAACTATAATACATTGGAATCACCAACAGGGTTCTTCAAAACAGAGACTGATTATTTTATAAAACACAAATTTAACTATGAAATGTTCACTTTAATATTTCAAAAGCAGAGTGTTACTGACTTTATCCAGAAGATAGTTTATTTACCTACCATTTCAGCAACACCCCAGTGATGGCTAAATGTGTTCCATTGTCCAATTGAAAAGCTGCATTTTATGTTCTTTGAAACTCTTTGGAGAGAAAAGTGAGTTGTTACAGCAATAAAAGAACTGAAAGAACAAAATAATTCTTGCTTTCAAAAAGCTTCCCAAACTACAGCCGATTATGAAAAAAAGAAAATACTATATTAGAAAACAAAAACTAAATACCGTTTATTCATTTTATAAATGGGCAGAACCAATCTGAAAAAACAATGGAGGAGATACATTTTTACAACTCAGTAAACCAATCAATTCCTTTATTTTTCTTGTGGAGATATGCATTTATTGTATAGTGAACAGTTGATTTTTATATACCGAAATAGAATAGCAAAATAGAATACAATTTCAGTAAATAAAGAAAAACACACACACTCAGATTGTTGCTTTCAAATTTGCCCCAAGTTTCTGACTCACACACATGAGGCAGGGTCCAAGAGCTAGCATTTCTAGTATGTCAGACAACGCCGCTGCTTCTGGTGGAAGGCCACATTATGGAAAGCAGAGCGTGACAGATACTGGCCACAGTTGAAAGGTGGAGGAAGAAGGGAGGAAAGAGATGGAAAGGAGAGGAATGGAAGATGAAAAGAATTAAGACGTGTTATGTACATAAACCAACTCCCCACAATGAATGTAATCATTATGTAGAACAATTCTGTACTAATCAAAATAAAGATTAAAAGCTTGCAATTGAGTTTCCTAGAGGAATAATAGATTTCTAGTGGACCGCTGGGTAGACAGGTTGGGAGCTAGAGAAAAAGGTCAGATTTGGAGATCTGCATTTGGATGTCAACATACAAGAAATATTTCATATAAACGAAGTCTGGGTGATGGATCAGGTCATTCTGGTAAATACAGATCCAAAACAGAAACGGAAGAAAGCAAACAAATCATACTGAATATTTTCTCACCATATCTCTTTTTTGAACAAACACTAGAATTGCTTTCTATTTTTGGCTCAATAGATCTAACACCTTTTCATCCAGGATCTACAATGTGTAGTGCTCTTTGTAGATGAAACAGTTATGTTAGGACATCTTTGCATTATAAAATAATCATAGCTAATATGTTCTGGTTGTTTCTTCTGTATCAAACACTGTGTTTTTTAGTTTTCATGTTTTTTACCTATTTTAGTGCATGTTTACAATGCACGATGCTTAAATTCCTCTTAGAGAGTAGGTACGTGGACACATCTAAACTATTCTTATTCCTCTTCCCTCCGCTTCTCTCCTCTCTTCCTCAATTTCTAGATCCTTTTCCCACTTGCAAAAGATCTATCTCCTATTTCCTATTTTCTAACTTTTTTTCTTAATTACTTATACTTCAAGTTTGTAATACAAGAAAAATTATGTTATATTTAAGGTTTTATGACTAATTCATTTCTCAAGGTATGACAAGCACTATTCTAAAAATGAGTGTCAATCAATGTCTATTACTGTAAGAAATAGTTGAGCCAATTAATTTGAAAAGAGCAAAGGTTTATTTTGGCTCACAATTTTGGAGGTTCAGTCCGTGGTTGGTTGTTCCTCTTTCTCTGGGCCCATGGCAGGACAGCTCTTTGTGACAGAAGCCTGTAGTAAAGCCAACTCCTAACCTCCTGGGAAAGGTAGAAAAAGAAAAGAAAAGAGAGGAAAACAGGCTTAAGGGGGCCTCACATCTCCTTTACATACACACGCTCAAAAACCTAAACCTTCCCAGTAAGTTCTGGCTATTAAAGGTCCCACCAACTCCCAATAGCACCTTGCTCAGGACAAGCTTTTAACAGATGAGCCTTTGTGGACATTTTCAACCAAAGTATAGGAAGCAGACATATAAATGTAATAGATTATATATGCACATTTAGTGCTATGCAATAGGTGTTACTATTATCACAATTTTCCTCTTTTTGCACATGAGGAAACTGGGAAACAGAGAAAATAGCTTCCCCCAGGGGGGGTGCACGGATGAGGACCAGGGCTGGGTTTCTATTCAAGCTGAGTTTCACTCTCAGCTCTGCATTCCTAGTCCTTACCCTGAACAGCTGCCACATCTGAGAAACAACTATATGATATTTACCACCAAAAAATTAAAGCCCAAAGCACATGCCTGCCTGAAAAATAAAGCAAAGAAGCAAGCTGTCACATTCCAGATGATGGATTGGCTCATTCACTCTCAGTTTTACACAATTAAGTGACACAACAATCAGCAACAGTCAGCAGAGACAAAATGCATAGGTTAATAAAAAATAAAACACTCAGGAATGAGATTTTACCTACTAGCTTATTTTAGTTGAACAAATAAACACATTACTTTATCCTACTAGTGCAACACCCATTCAATTTGGGGTTCTCTGGAGCCCCTCAGAAGCACAGCATGGAAATCCAGAGGCCACCATGGCACAGACACTCTTCCATCCACCCCACCTGATCACTCCGTAGCGACCAGTTCGCCTGTGCCCATTGTCCCCAAGAGGCCCCTGCTCCATCCAAGAAGGAGTGTTTTTGTTTATTAGCTTTTAAGGTTACTTTCTGTTTCTTTGTTTGATACTAGGATTGTTTTTTACTGATCCATGAACACTATGGCTCCTTTCCAATATTTGTTGGCTTGTGTGCGGTGAAATTTATCTCAACGATCAGATGAGGCCGGACTTTCTCCTGGAAACTCTGCAGATAGCTCTTTCTTCTAATTATGTATCTCTTCTCTTAAATATTATGATTCTGACTAATAAGTTAGATATGATCGGTTAATTGAGTCACTTACTAAAGTCATTATTTTCCTTGCAAGATGAAGTGTTTTGAGGATCTGAACCAAGCTTTACTTCTTTATACATCAAAGAGTCTTGGATACCCCGCTGAGCACAGGCTCTTCAGGTAATTGTAACTCCTTGATTTTTCTTAAGTGGGTGGAGTTGGAGACACTGACTTTACTTCCTTTGGTCTTGCCAAAAATTCAGAACCAAAAATGCCATCAAGGCCAATTACTAAGAGAAAAAATAAAGTAAATGGAAAGTACACTTTATCAATACTAATGCAATGTTTAAAATGATTAGACAGGTGAAACAAACACCATATACTATCATGGAACCAGCTTATAACAAATATATGATTTCTGCATAATAGTTGATATTATCATAAGTATTTTCAAAAGGGAAATATTTTGCCAGATATGTATATATCTAAGAAACCTAGAGAAGCTATTTTACTTTTTAAAGTAAAAAAGAAACCAAATAGACCTTTGTTCATCTATTTAATTCCAGCAGAATCATAATCATGTTATGTCACTGGGTCTGGATTATTTAAGGGTGACTGGAATCTTATGCTAATAGAAAATATGGCACATATGGTGAACAGAAAATGGAAAAGAAGTTGTTTATTAAATGTTACAGAAATTCAGTCCAATCCCCCAAATTCTTCCTTATTACTCACATTGTATTAAAGGGCCCCCCACTAGCTGTTCTCAACAATTGTCAAATGTTGCAATCACCATCTCTTTGATGATTCTGACCTGGAGTTTCTGAGGCATTAATTTGCCTCCAGTTATGGTTGATACATTGTGTCAACTTGAGGAGTTTAGAAGTTTAACTATGAGACTCAGCAGGGAGCCAGAGCTCTTTGTAAATACCCTCCTCCTGCACAAAAGGAGGGCAAGGAGATTTTGTGAGTGCTCCCCCCATCCTAGAGGAAGAGTGGACTGTGTACCATATAGGGGAGGAGGAGAGCTTGCTCTTCCCCCTTTTGCTGGTTGCCCTTGCCACCCTGCCTTGGAACCAACTGATTTTGAACTGAAACCTCTACAGTGAGCTAAATAAACCTTTCCTTCCTTCATTTTGAGTGTTGGGTATTTTGTCCCAACAATGAGAGAAAAGTAACTAAGACACCTTCCAAAGCCTTCTTTCTCTCTCTTTTCCTCTCTTCTTTCTACCTTTCCCATGAAGCAAGGAGTTTGGCTCAACGACATATCACAAAGAGCGGTCTTGCCATGGGCCCAGAGGAAGAGGAACAACCAATCAGGGGCTGAACTTCCAAAATTGTGAGCCAAAATAAACCTTTGCTCTTTATAACTCAATTTAATTAACTCAACTATTTCTTACAGTAATGGAAGCTAATTGACATTAATTTTTAGAATAGTGTTTGTCCTTATTTTCGTAGCTATTAAGTTGAAAATATTTAAATGTAAACTGGAAAAATAAAATTAAGAAGCTAAATGATTACCAGTAATCTTAAGGATTTGCTTTGTCAGTAAACAGCCATCTCTTTCCACCGTGGTTCTTTTCAAAATTCTGTGGATTGTGCAAACTGTCTTCAGGGTTCTCTTCTATGTGTCTGCTTGCTTTTATAATTACTTGAGAGACAGAAAAACACCCAAAAGAGCTGTTTGTCTTGACTGATTTCTGATCACTAGAAATACATGTCCAAACAGAAGCTGTAGGAACACATTCATTAGAACATTTCTTCAAATAAGACAGTTTAAACTCACTTCTTTAATGAAATTTTTCTAGTATCACCATCTAGAATATTCTTTCCTTGATCTGAAATTTCAAATCATTTGCAACCATTTGGTATTTAAAAATTAATTTTCTATCTACCCATGATTCTTCAAGAATTATTTTAGATGTAGGCACAGACTATCTTCAGTGTTTTTGTATTGAATCTTTGTAGTGTAGTAGCTTCACTGCACACACATAATAAGTACACATAATAAATACATAATAATAATAATAATAATAAAAGGTTTTAAACAAGAGCTTCATTTCAGCCAATAGACATCTTCTACAGACTGGTATGTGAGTTTCAAATTCTTTAACTGAATTATATGTAAATATATAGGAATGCTGTAAATTAAGGAAGTCATAGAAAAATTGAATCTTAGAGTTGGCATTAAAAAGGTTTGTAATATAGTTTCCATCTCACATAAACATATCCTTTTAGAATATTCTTGAAAATAGGCATTGGGCCTTTATTAAAAACCTCCAATAAAAGAAAAAGAGCTGTTAAAATTTTTTGAGCTGTTAAATTTTAAAAAGTCCTACCTTTTGCAACTTTTCCAAAAAGCAAAACACCATTTCCAAACTGTATTTTAGAAAGTAATCTGTATTTTTCACATATTTATTTAAATCTACTACCCCCTTTTGAAACACAGACTATATTGTACCTGTCCACACACTTCTTAATCAAATAAACTTTCTTAAAGTGTTGAGAAAAGTTCAAAAGTCTTTTGAACAACTTGAGATTTATAGCTGCCAGTTGGTTGTGTGACAGTTACCCAGCAGTAAGACAATACCTACAACAATCCTATAAGTGCCTGCAGCCTCTAGAAGTGAAGGAACAATGTCCTTTCTTGGCAAGGCATCTCGGTTAGCTCTGTGAAGCCACAGGTAGAATGCAAATTTGGAAAATTGTGCCGCCAATATGCTTTGGCTGGAGAAAAATCTGACGTGAGATGCTTATCAGACATCCTTCTATTGTCTCCTTTACAATGGAGAGCCGGTCCACCCGCCGCCATCTTGGCATGCCATTCTGAACAGAACAAAGGTGCCATGTATCAATGAGAAGAAGAATTCAGGAATGCACTGTGGCTTAGCACTCCGCAGGAAGGTGACACAGAAGTGTCTGGCTCACATGAAACAGCCAAGACAATGATGAAGATGGGATCCAATTCTTATTCATTTTATGACCTCTTGTTCATTTTAAATCATTTGAAAAAGTCATAGCTACTCCAGGTACATAATACTAAGGACATTTTCCACCCTGAGAAGTTTGTGGTTGCTATTACTGTTCTGGCCACCAAGTAGCTTAGAGGAATATTTGTTCAAGCCATAACTATTTTATGACAACCCTATTAGGAACACTGAATGAGAAAGAATGGAACCTGGGAAAGATAAAGAACTCTTAAACCAGGGTACATTTTGGTGTTGGTACCTCCATGGTACTAAGGCATCACAAGATGTCTCACCCCATTTTGTTTGGATGTTTGGGTAAGGTTTGGGTTCCCTCAGAGCACATTTATAACCGAAGGACAGTCAGTGCTAAGTGCTGTTTTCTGGATGTTTTCAGGAAGTACAGACTTCTCAATCAATTTCAAATCTCAACCCACCAAAGAAGAAACATGTTAGACCACACCAGTGATGCATTTTGGTATGGCACTTTATTATCACTCTGTGAGTCAGCTTTCTGTTAGTGCAATAAAAAACCTAAAAACAGTCAACTTATGGGGAAGGCAAGTATGGTGTCATGATTTCAGCAATTTTAGTCCATGGTTTGACCTCATTTCTCTGGGCCTGTGTGGGAAAGAACATCATGGCAGCAGAGACAAGCCTGTTCACCTCACAGCACCTAGGAGGTGAAAAGAGAAATAGGGAGATCAGGGTCTCATATCCCCTTCAAGGACATCCCACCAATGACCTAACTCATCTCCTAAAGTTTATACAACCTCCCACAGGTGCCACAGGCTGGCACCCAAGCCTTTGCCACATGGGCTTTTGGTGACACTCCAAGAGTCAGTCTATAGCAACCACTACAGGTACTGATGTGAACATCAGTCTTTTTTACTCTATCTATATTAAGCATTGAGACACACTCTAAATGCTCACAAGACTCAAAAGAGAGAAAGTCACACATGGTCTCCAACTGGCGGATCTTTAGCCAATCGGACAAATAACAAAATTATTTTCTCTACTGTATTTTTATCAAAGGCAATTAGTTATAGCTCTTTTCAAACAATATTTTTCAACATACCTGGGACTGGTAAGAAATAAAGATGAAAACATTGGCCCCATGCTTGGAAAAAGAATGCATTTCCATGACAAAGAAACAGTTGCAGTGTACCAGAGCAAGTGTTGTGGTAGCAGGTGCCCGCGGAAGCTAGGGAGAAGAGAATGTGGCCCAGAGACCCAAGGGAAGGCCGTGTTTAGAGATGAATTCCAGTGCCCAAGGCTTCTCTTTTTTCTGTGTCTAGGGGGCAGGATTTAACGACAAAAAAGATGAAGATTCTAAAGGAACTTCTGACAACTTCATGTATTAAAATAGCATTTCACCTCTGGGCCCTACCTCCAAATCAATGGCTCATCCTTCTCTTTTAAGTTCCCTCATAATTTCTCTGCTCCCTCTTGAATCTCTCTTCCTTTGAAGATTGCTCATTGCCTTCTTTTCTCCTCATCTTCTACAGCAGAGGCAACTCTGGACTCAAGAAATGCTGAGGTAAAATAAAAGAAGAGATGGCATTTCACCTAGTGGTTCATGTCAGCCCTGATCAGTTCCTTAGGAGACTTCTTTTCCCTGGAAGGAAGCATTTCTGCCCTCTTCTCAATAGTGATATTGTTAAGCTGCTTAGAGATGTGTTGGGGGCTAATGGAGATGTCTATAGCTATTAATGGAGTGGAACAGGGTCGCAGAATTTGAAACACTGGTGGGATTTTCTCTGAGAAATGGTTTTCCATAGCCCAGCCATGGTTACTTACATCAAGAGTGAGCATCTTCAATTTAATCTTGTCCCAAATTTTGACTCATGTTATTTAATCCCGAGGGCCCAAGCAAGCATGAGAAGCTCCTCTTGGGACTCCATCAGTAAGTGGTGTGGTTTGCTTGCTCTCCAACTCGTTAGCCACCGGGTGAATGACTGAGAGTGCTGGGGCTGATGAGTGGAGCAGACTCATCATGGGTCCTTCTTCAGCCACATCCCAGGCCCGAGGCAGCCCAACCACTTCCTGCTTGACCATAGGCTGCAGAAGGGAAGGGGTGTGGACAGGTGCTGACAGCATTAGAAGTTGATATTTCAAAGAGCTGGACATGCAATAAATGAACTTCATGAATAACAAATCAGAGTAGAGATCAATGCAACTTGGTGTCAGTGCCACCTGGGGCCCTAAGACACCAACATCCATGGTTCTCCTCTTGGACATTTTGGATCCCGACCCTCCCCAAAGTATGTACTTCCCTAGAAGAAACCCTCACTTCAGCCCTTCCTGACTTTTCTCTGTACCCAAGAGTTAATTAAGTAACTAGCTGAGGTTGACAGGTACTTGTTAAACCTCCTGTGCAGGGTTTGAGGACACAAGGCAGATTTTGGACACTTCAGGAAGCAGCATCCAGCAGAGAGACAGACATATAAACATATCATGATATTAAAGTGTGATCTGTGGTAGGGACTCATCAGCTGAAGTAGCTATGGCAAAAACCTAATGGTTTATCAGACTCTTGGACATTAATGTTCTAACAGTAAACTGATGTGTCTTTAGGCTTTTCTTCTGTTGTTTTGTGTTTTGTCTTTCTCCTTCTTTCTTTCCTTCCTTCCTTCTTTTCTTTTCATTTCTTCCTAGCATTGCACATGGAGAGAGGATTTACTTTTTGGTTTGGGACAGTTGTTGAGATGGTAAAAACCAATACTAATCAAAGCAAAATAAAAATCCCCCACCTACTTAGCGCTATTCCAAAATTAGGTGTCAATTCCTTACACCTCACCTCACTGCTTGGAGAGGAGCAGTAACTACACCCAGGTGTGATGTCCCTGTTTCAGGCGTGTTACAAATATTCTCTTATACACCCTATTACCTTGAATTCCCCTATAACCAGACCCTGCAGTGACCCATTGCTCTATGATGGAGATGCATCATCAGAACTGCATCATTAGGCAGTTTGTCTGTTGCGGAAACCCTGAATATTGTGGAATCCACATGGTCTCTAAGTCATGCATATGTGGCCTCCTCATCAGGAGAGATATTGTAAGCTTGATATCTATGAGGTTACAGGTGGTAAAATGTGGCATGTCTTTATACAATTCAATGTATTTGTTATATACATTTGTATGTATATATGCAAAAGATCAAAATCTATGGTGTTTAAATTTTTTAAATGTTTAAATTTTTAAACATATTTAAATTTTTTAAACATGTTTAAATTTTGAAGAATATTACAGCAAAGGACCTATCTTCTTAATTCCCTTCAAAATACTTCCCCTCACTTTAAACACACATAACACACATCGCTCTTCGGAAGAAACTCCTCTTTTGGGAATGTCTATAGTGGTCACCTCAATGTCCTGAATCAATTCAACACATTTAGAGCAATTTTGGGCAAATAAAAACATTAGGGTGTGTTCATGTCCACCTCATTCTCTGATCATGGGCTTCTGTGATTTCTAGTTCTTCCCCAAAATCAAAATGACCTTGAAACTTGGTACAATTTTTAAAATTTAAATATTCACTGTCTATTTTTTTCATAAAGTGGATTCTACCTAGGAAGGATAGTAGAGGCATAAACCAGTGGCATAGCTAACACTGCCAAATATCCTCCGTCACACATAATTAAGCTCTACTGTCATATGACAGGCGGGGCAGGAGGGTTGCCTGTACCAACCTCACCACAAACATGTGAGTGTTGCATTGTGCCATGACATTAAGATGACGATGTCACTAGATGATGAACATTTTTCAACTTCATTTTAATCTGAAGGGGCTGCTGTCTAAATGTGTCTAAATGTGGTTCATCCTTGACCAAACTTCATTATGCAAAACACCACTACAGTTTTATTTTTGTACCATTTTATAGAAGAGAATAACAGGCGCAGCTCATTCCGGAATTTACCTTTGTACTTCCCTGGATTGTCCCAGGTTCTTCTCCGGAAATAGAAACAAACCAAAAAATATATATAAAAAAATCAATCAAGGATTTTTATTGGAAGTATTGCAACCCACAGCTGGAAGCAACTGGTGAAGGTTTCTGGTTTAAATTCACACCTTTCAACAATTCTTTCTGAAGTGGATCTTACCCAAAAAGGAGCAATCTTGTGACTTCGGGGAGTCTGGGAAAACCCCTTCACCTCCAAATTATACATGGTTACTTTTCCAGGGCACAGAATCATCCCTGTAACCATTTAAGAAGAACATAAGCGTGATAATACGGTTTGGCAAGGTAGTGGTTAACCAGATCCATACTCAAAACGTCAAGCAAAGATCAGAATCTTCCTTGAGAACAAGTGTGGGTTGGAAGAGAAAGTCAGAAAACTTGGAGGATCCTGAAGAGGTTGCACAGAGCAAAGAAGATGGCAGGGAGGAGGAGGCGGGAAGCAAAGCTCTCAAAGGACTCGTTTTGACCGGGCAGCCTGGCTGATCACGGGGCTCTTGCTGAGGGCAGCAGCAACCAGGGCGTCCGCAAGTCTGTAGCCCTAATTAGCTTCAGAGCCTGGCCCCACAACCACCCCTACGGTAGTTCAGCCCACTGTCCCCTTGGGGCCCATAAGAGCACGAAGCCTCCAGGCCGCGTCTCCTCTTGACATTATCCTCTTTCTGGAAGGAGATATGTAAGTGGCCAGAGCCAAACGGCATTTGACAAGCCAAACCACCTCTAAAGGGAGAGGGCCAGGCAAAACCTTTCAGATGCTGGAATTCATATCCTCCACCCCATTGCATAAATCCCAGCTAATTCTTAAAATCTTCAAAAGCTCAGGCATCACAGTGCCTGTCTAGCAGTCAGCAATTTACTTTTCACATCTAGCTTCCCAATCCCCAAGTTAATTTGTATCTCCTACCATAGTTTTCTAGCAGACAGAAACTCCAAATGTATTTGAATGGTATAGCACCTTCGGGTAACATGCATCCTGTGTAAATTGGATCTATTTAAGTGATGTGCTGCATACCAGCAAGAGAAATGTAAAAACATTCTTGTGCTTGCTCTAGGAAGACATGGAAACCATGTGATAAAGTTGGGAAGATATTCTGTGGTTTTCAACTAAAAAGATTCATGCTCTGTCATATGTTGAGACTTGAAGTCATTAATCTAAGCTCATCTGTTTGTCGCATAACCCAAGTGGTTCTTAGATATTGCCAAAATGCTATGATGTGTTTTGTCTTGTTTTCTCCAATTTTATGTGGTCAAAGTGTTTGTTTTCCCAGTGGAAAGTGAGCCATAGGTTTTTGCTGCCTAATTAGGACATGTTCTAAAAAAAAGTTTGAGACCTATAACCTTAAAATGTAGGAGAAATCAGTTTTTAATACCTAGTGCTTGATTTTAAAATGCTTACAAAAGACGAAAAGGATTGTAAATATTACATGAAATAAAAAATTTAGATTGTACCTTGCCTTCCACACCTACCTCTGTCTCCACCACTAAAGGGCTGAACTGATTCCATCTATTTTTCGTCTTGTTTCAACTACTTAAGAGATGTATCAAGGGGAATAATTACTTTAACTTTAGATAATATTTTAGTCTCATTATAAAAGTAATATCTTTCCATGTTCAAAATTTTAGAAAAGATAGTAAAACCCAAAGGCATAAATATTAATGGCTAGTCATTTTACCACTTACCCTTGGTACACGAATATTTCATGAGTCCTTACTTTAAACAAATACAGGCATAAATATAGACACTTTGGTTACAAAATTAGAATCATTCTGTACTTGCTGTTTCACAAGTTGCTTTTCCTGAGCAATATATCAAGAATACTTCCCCAGGTATTAGATGTTATTTTCATACAACATCATGTTTTATGGGTACAAAATAAAATAAACTACGATATAAATATATCAGAGTTTATTTGAGCAGTTCTTTTGGGTACAGGATCTTGTTATAAAAACAAATTCAAGTCATCTTGGTAGCTAAATCTTTTCTTTAATCCAGTTTTTTTTTACAATTACATTCTAGGAGTAAATCATAGTGTTGAAGGTCATGAACATTTACTGAACTTTTGAAACATAAAGTCAAATGTCCTTTAAAAAAGAATCAGTCCTCTTTTTTTGTGATGTAGATGTCGTCGAATGGTAGAAAGCCCAGTTGCCTGACTCGGCTGAAAAGTCCATTCTGTAGCCAGAATAGGTGAGAACTGGCTGGCCTGCTTGGGGAAGGCAATTCCAAGCAGCCCTGCCCTGACCTTAAACTATAAGAAATGCCTTTACCTAGTACCCACTGTGGGGAACTAGAATCCGGTGGTAATGGTTTTGGGTTGGCAGACAGGACATCTGGGTTTAAGTCCAAAGCAACACAATGAACCTGTGATAAATTTGGGTAGATAATCTGTGTTTCTCAACTCGAACATTCCTGATCTATCACATGGATGAACACATATATCCATCTACCCGCCAGTACATGGGCATTGCGGGCTGTGGGTGCAGTTTCTACAAAGTACAGAGTCTAGGTTCCATAAGAACAGGTGACCATAAGAGAGGGCTCAGAATGACCTTTGAGGCAAGAGATGTTCCATATTTCATGAGTGGATATTCATCTTTAAAAATTACAAAACACAAGCTGCGTGCCCCACGTGGTGTTCCTCTGACACGGGGCATACTAAAGTGACTGCCTGTAAACATGGCATTTTGCACAAGTCTTCAGGACTGATCCAAAACAAGGTGAGAAGCAGAATCCTACTCAGAGTGCAGGCTTATTCTAAGCCAGCAGCTCCCTTCCTCACCCCGAACAGAGACAGCATGTTATTTATTCTACCATTGCAACTGGGAAACGGCCCAAGAATGACACAGCCTTTTAGCCAGGTCACAGACGCTGTTTGATGGAGATGAATATAAACTGGGATCCCCTTTTATTGCTTGCTATCTGTGCTATTTTATTATTCTCACCTAATAGTTTCCCAGGGGTGGGTAAGGCTGAAGTTGCGACTTGTTCAGAGGTAATCTATATGCGTTTATCAGCTGTCACAGGGCTTGTTCTACACTTGGCAGTTTTTGTCAGAGACAGGAGAAACATGTTTAATTTTTCCTTCCAACATGAAAATCTTCATTTATTTCTTGACAGCTTACTAATTAACGGAGATTGGGCAAAACATTTTACATACATTACCTGGCTTAGTCATTAAAATAACTCTGTCCAAGATTTAATTATTCTAATTTTAAAGGTAAGGCAACTGGACAAAAAGAGTCTCAGGAATTTCACCAGAGCCCAAACAATGAGGGGTGGTAGAATTGGGCCTGAATGAACGTCTGTCTGACTTCACTCACAATTACTGTTTAAAATGTTTTAAAAGGACTTAGAAGAAAAACACCAAGTGTCTTAGATACCTTTTACTTATCTCTGAGACAAAATACCTGATGCCCAAAATTAGGGAAGGAAAGGTTTATTTCTTGCAGTTCTTGGAGGTTGCAGTCCATACTCAGTTGGCTCCAACCAGGGTGGCATGCCTGGGTAGCCATTCATGGCTGCTTCAAACAGCAAGGCAGAAACCAACAAGAGAGGGACACACCTTTTTCCTGTGTTACATCATATCCTGGCTCCACCCCTAGGCGGGTGTAACACTGACACCACCAATACAAGCACTAGACGATGAACCAATCACAAACACATAATTGCATGAGGCTTTGGGGCCCACTGAAATAAACCATGACACCAAGTGTTTCTAGACAAGTAATATCAGTACCCATCATAAGATAAAATAAAATGTTTTTTATTTAAATAAAATATATTTTATTTTTCTCAAGAGTGTAAGATCCTTAAAATTATTACTGATTTATCTGCGTAGAAGTCTTGCGCTGCCTCGGTAGGATTTTAGATCCCCAAATCCACATTAGTATAAAAATATTTTAACATTTAATCACAAAACTGACATTTGGGCATTTTGTCCAATATTTCTTAAGATGTTTGACCATTACATTCTTTTAGAAATCAGCTTTATATTGTGTTTCGCTATGCCTGTGTCCACACACATATGTGAATCAAAACTGCACAAAGCAGTACTTCCTACTACAGAGAATGCAGTCTGTTTTCTATTCTGTTTCATTTTATTTCCTTTAAAAATGCCCACTTAGGATTCAAAATTTTGTAACCTACTAATTGGGAGCTGTGCATTCCACACACAGTGCTGCGGATGAGGGATTTGCTCAGCAGAGGACACTTGCCCTGAGCTGCCCAGGTTACTCCATCGTCATCTCCTCTCCTGCTCTTCACTTCCCCCTCTGCTCATCTGCCAATAGCAGAATCCAATGCTTCATATCAAATATTTTAATTTCTCAAAAGTCTCCTTCGTTTCTTACTCCAAGGGAAGTCTGCCCTCTAATTCTGCAAAAGCACCATTGATTATAAAGAGAAATTTCCTCCTTAGAAAAGGAACATTGTAAAAGGACTAAACAGGACCTTAGATTTCACTTAACCTAAAATTCTTTATTAAAAATGAGGGAGCTGGGTGTAGTGGTACACACCTGTAATTTCAGCACTCAGGAAGCTGAGGCAGGAGGATTGCTGTGAGTTCAAGGCCAGCCTGGGCTACAAAATGAGTTCAAGGCCAGCCTCATACTACTGCATGATAAAACTCTGTCTCAAAAAGACAATAAATAAATAAATAAATAAATAAATAAATAAATAAGAAACCAAGGCCCAGAGAGGAATCTTCCATTATGATCCTAGAGCAGGTGGTTGCAGCTGGGAGAGGTGTCATGTCTACATCCTAGCTTAGACCAGAGGATGCTCCCTGTGAACCTGAAAACTCTTGGAAACAGTAGCACAGAGCTATCAGAAGTGAGATGCTGTGTGTGGAGGCCTGTATTGGGTGATGAAAAACAAAATCTAATCCTTATTTTGAGGAAGAGCCTGTAATTTAGGCTCCCAGGAGCAGGCCAGGAGAATGAATATATCCTTGATTCTGAACACGTTGACTAACATGTAGTCAGACTAACAGACTCCAAGAAGTAATTTGATAGATTGCTGTGGAAACAATAATAAAAGAACATTTCCTTGCATATCATTCTGAGTTGAACATGGTCCAGAGGGGAAGTAAGAGCCTGACTTTCCACATCTGTCTGATGCAAGTTGCTCGGGCACCCCGCCCCCTCCTCAGCCCCTTTCTGTACTGATCAAGCTGTATTATAAATACGTACTTCTCTGCTATGTTGTGATGGTAACACCCAAGTCCATCTTGTCAATAATTACTTCTCCAGTATTCTTATAGGTATTTCTTGTGAATAAAGCAAAAAAATACTAAACAATTAATAAACTGCGATTCACACTTGTTTCTGTTGAGCTAGGTGTATGTGGAAAAGAACTTTCACTTTACCTGCTTCCTACAGTTTAACATCATGTTTGGTTTAAACGAATCCTCGAACTGCCCCTAAGAAACAGACACTGCCTTACTGTGCTCCTGTCTACTTTATACACACCCACTAGATTACCCAGGCTGGGATTCTGTGTTCTGCCTTTTTATGTAGTAAAGAATAAGTGGCAGGTACGAGGTCTAGGTCCAAACATAGAAATCAGGAAAAAAAAAATTGCTCAACAACCTAGAAACCTACAGTTCAAACCCACCACAATCTCTAATCCATTGGCTGTTTTTCTCTGGGGTCACGGGGTCATTAAGCTCCTGAGGATGTTCACAAGGAGAACAGCTTTTATGGACATGGGTGTATAATCGGAGCTACTATTTAGAAGGGGAACTTCCAGGACTACTGACTCAAAAATATTAAACTATAAAAATTCCTGGGATCCACCAAGCTGCCCTTCCTTGTGACCAAAACAATAGACATTCTTGAAACAGATATTCATCTACTGCCATCCCAAGAGCACCTGTGGGGACCTGGAGACTTGCCTTAATTATTTGGGATAAAAGGACATGTAGTAAAATTGCTGCAGTACTGATTAAAGTGAAAAATATTCCACTGTGTGGCATCTGCAATAACTATTGTCTCCTGTAGCCTTTGTACAGCAAGAAATAATCTATCCCTCCTCCCTGATAGAGCTTTAGAAAGGCAAAAGGAATTTGGTATTATCAATGTGTTGGTTTATCAGATATGAATTCATTTGTTTTTCTCAAAACCACTTATCAGCATGAACAGAGCTGCCTGGCCTAAGTGTGAATTGTGCTCCAAATACCATTTCTGAGTTCACCAGGGCTCAAGCATTTTTTATCTTCCAGTTTGTTTCCCCCGTTTGTTTGTGTTTTTTTAACCTCTTACCTACTGGGGTGGCTTTCTGGGTCAGGATCCCTGTAAAGACATTCAGAATGAGCTTTGGTGGCTGAAGGAAATGCCCAGTGCAGGCTGTCTGGTGACCAGACCAAAGGGTAGGATTTCAGCTCTGCTATGCAAACACTGGGCAGAGGCAGTAAGATGAATGGGAGCTGGCTGCTGGGGGAGCAGTGGGGCCCTTAACGCCATCATTGTTTTCTTTCTTTATCTGGGTTCAATGGAGAGCTGGGGCTCAGACCCAGCTGTTCTACATGTTAAGCTGAATCAGGAGAGAGAGAAAAGGGTTTCTTCCAGCCTAACCTCACTACCAGTCCCACCTTATCTCCAAGGGTGGCTGCACAACCCATAATGGGCTGACCCAGGGCAGCCCAGCAAGGACCTGCTCTTCCCAGATTCTTTTGTGTGTGGTGTCCATTCATCTTGCTCTGTGAAACCAAGACATATTTTCATCATATGCCTCTCCAGCTGCAGAGTTGATGCATAGAAGCTTTGACATCTGCCTCCTGCATATAGATGTATGTGGAAGGCTTAATTCAACAAAGTCTGCCTGTCTCTCCATCCCTTCAACCGACAAGTAAGCCACAAGAATTGAAAGGACAATACTTTTAAGTGTTTAGAAATTTCCCTAATGGAGAGATAAATGATGAGGAATGTGGCTGGGATTTCTTACTAGAAATATTTTAATGGTTAGAGGAAAAAATAAACCCATTTTTTTTGTGTTTTTGTTTTGGATTTTATCATCATAATTTTATGTTTCTTTGAGTGTTTATGAGACATTCACGCATATCTAACACACGTCAGCAAAGATGAGTCCGAAATGGAACCTGACATAAGGCTGTCAGCAATTTCTTGTAACTCGCAGCGACTCTTTGTTCATAGGCTGACACTGAGTAGTTTGTAGAAACAGCATTGGAAAGGATGTCACAATTGTAAGGCAACCTCTGCTCCAAGCCTAGACTCACACTAGCTAAGAAAGTTTGTTCAGTCTTTCTTATGAAAACTTCCCAAGGAAGTGACTTCACAACCCTCCTTAATAAGGTCTTCCAGTTGTGGGCTGTCTGAGGTTAGCAGCTCAGCAAGGAACTCAGAGTCTAGGTCAAGCCCAGCAAACCTGATTATGGCGTGAGAATGTGCTGGTGGCCAGAGGCCAGCATGAGCTACCAATCAGGAACCCAGCTCATCAGGTCAAAAGAGTTCACAGCATCTATCTCTACCGGAAGTCAGAGCAAGGGAGAAATCCAAGGATCTGAAAAGATCAGTTACGGGTTATTGAAAAGGCAGGTCTAGGCAAGGGAAATGCTGGAAAGCAAAGAAAATAGTGAAGTAAACCACCTAATAAATGTATAATAGTAATGTAAACCCACTTTCTAAACAAGAGTCCATCACAAATAAGGATTGCTTTGATGGTCCTTGGTGTGAACTCAGGGTGGCCTTTGGGTTAGGACAGAGGAGAAGGAATTTCAGAATGGTCCATAAGAACTAGCAGGAAAGTGACGTTGAACATTGAACAAACATGGAACCTCACTGGAAATGTGAAGCCATTTCCCTTCCTTAAGCCTCACATACAGACATTCTTAATAGTTTCAACTCCCCTGAAGCTACTGAAGTCACAGCACCAAGTTGTGACATGCTTAGATCGTTTGAGGATGACCTCTGTCCCAGAGTGTGACACCCGCTGACTCCACTGAACCTGGGAAGCTGACAAGTGGGACAGAGAAAGTAGCCTCACATCAAAATTGTAAATAAATTCAATTGGAATTCACCTTTAAGGTAAGTTTCTGGTAAGGGCTAATATTCCCCCACTACAGATAAGCAAAACTTAAATACTCTCTTCTTTCTTAAATGTTGAGAGACTGTGGTCATACACTTATGAAAAGACATGCTTCTCTAGAAACCATATTTAAAACACCAGGATAGTTTTCTGTGTCACCTAAAATTAAATTGGTTAATTATTGGCTCTTGAATTTCTCATCAAAGGTATTAAAATGAAAGTTTTCCACCTGTGGCTTTCATTTTAATAGCCACTAAGATTTGAAGAAGAGATATTCAGTGATTGTTCCCTAGGATTTCTAAACGACTTGAAAATAGTTGAGAAATTCTCTACATTAGTCATGATAGAGTCCTACAAAAGCACCAACTATTGTCATTGCTGGAGGTTTTCTGGTGGCTGGGGCCAGGAGTCCAGCGAGATGGGACAATGAAAATGTTGGAAGTGAGATGGATGGCCAGGAGATGGCCCCCAGAGCAGAGCATCCGGACCTTTCTTCGCACCACCATTATTCTCTTTCTCCACCTGGGTGCAGAATAAAACATCCAACCTGAAAGGTAAGATTCAGGGCCAGCAGCCCCGCATGCGGCTACACCTCCAGTCACACACGCACTGGAGTCCCCACCACTCCCACAGCACACTCTTTTGTCTATGTTTGGCCCTATCTTGCATCTCTATCATCCTGCCTAGAATCTGTATGTGGTGACTGAATAAATGCTGTAGCTACACAGATTCACGTTGCCAAAAGGATAAAGCCTAAACCCCTTTCCTGGGCCTCCTAGGCCTCCTACTGTCTCTCCAGTCTGCCTTTCCCTCTGGCTTCCCAGCCCTGCTCTTTATTTTTTTAATCTGTTAGCCTAATCTCTTCACTTCCTACCTGGCAGACCTTCATCTCTAGGTGTTTACTCCTAATGCCACCCTGATAGCACAGTCCTAGATCAGGGATGGTGAACCTTTTAGAGGCCGCTGCAACCCCAAAACCCACTTACATATCACAAAGTGCCAATACCGCAATTCAACCTGAATACTGAGGTTTTAGTTTAGAAAAAAAATATATTCATACATTTACGTCTTTTGTCTTTAAAGACAAGCATAGTAACAGAGATTTCAACAATACAAATAGCTTTTTATTGAAAGGTAAAATTTGCATTTGGCATGCTTCTTCACAACTGATGGGATCAGCTGTTGTGGGCGTGCTGATAATTTATCAAACCTTGGCTAGGGTGGCTTGGCTCGCTCACCAACAGAGAAGGCTCTGTGTGTCCACTGTCGCACACGTGTCCTAGGTCCACCACCGCTGCCCTAACTTTTCCCGTTACTTGAATTCATACCCATCTTCAATGCTCAGATCACATGCAGTTTCTACCACAAAGACTTTCTGCCCTGAACTCTTCAAATTTACTATTCATGATCACAATCTTACTCAGTGGTGTATATTTCCCCACTTACATTTTAAAGTTCTTGGGACAGAGACCCTGTCTTTGATACTCACTTTGATTTTATTTACTAATTCACTAATATTTTATTTACTAATTCACTAATATTTTATTTACTGATTGACTCAGTCATTTAACCGAGAAACACATAGTGAATGCCTATCATGTGCAAACATGATTCTCGTGTTGTCGGGGAAGGATGCTGCATCACACACAGCTCTCGTCTTCGAAGGTCTTAAAGTTAACAAAAAAGCTCTTTCCACAACCAGTTCCACCATACAGCCACTGATGAGTTATTGACTGCCACTGAAAGAAGCCATATTTTCTCTAAACACAGAATTTAGAGACACCTCACATCAGAATTCTGAAGGCATAAACTCAGTTTGTAAAACTTAATACACGCATAATACCAGAAAAGTTAAGCTTCTGCCAACTGAGCAAATCAAAATTTTCACCCGAGAAAAATCAGGAACAACAAAACAGCGATGCCAATTATTCAGTAGGCTGCTGATAGCTTGACTGTTCTTTCAGAGCTGCTAAAAAATGAGATGTAGTGCAGACGTCTGCTTAGGGCCAAAGAAAAATAGCTATCTGAGTTGTGGGGATTTTTTTTAGTATTTCAGTTGTGTCCTGGAAATGTGTAGCTTCAAGAATGTCCTGCGAGTTTTTGTGCAACTGATGATAATTAGTGCATGACCTCTTTCCTGAAGGCCTTCCTTGCTGATAAAAGAGTGTTCCCAACAGAAGAGAGGAAATAACTTAGAGACAGCATCATCCTTACGAGACCTTATTTCCTCTACTACCTTCATGAGAGAACAAGATGGATTACTAAGAGCACACAACTGTGCTAGCAATTCCTCTTCATGTGAGAATTTTCTGTGTTGTTTCACAATAACTTTCACCATGTTTTTGCCAAAGTTTTGTTTTCTGGTAAAACTGCTTTTCGATCAGCCCTTCAGTTTTTTCCCTTTCAAAAAGATGGACCGATTATTTCATAAGGCAGAAAGGGTTCCCAATGCACGTTACTTTCTAAAGTTGCTGCTGCCTATGGCTGTATTTCTCTTCCATACCTAAAAAATATCTTCTTACCTCAATGTATTCATGCTGCTCCCTGAGCTATTGCATGGTGCCTTTAAATTTAATTTTTTCCACCATGAGTAGCTTTATTCCTCTCTGGCTGTGTTTCCTTCTGGTTGCTTTTTCTATGCACTAGAGAATTGATGAAATAATTTCCTGAGACACATATTATTTTGAATTCCGCATCCTCGGGTTTACTCATGCTAAAGCAGTTTTTTACAGTGTCTTTATAGATCCTAAGAAACAAATTTATCAGAAGAAACTTCTCTTAAAATTTTTTTCTGGAACTTTAAAATGTTAATTTTTCAAAATTAAGTGTTTTGTGTGCTCAAAATCCAAAATATTTCTACTGAAATCTTTTTCCATCTTCTCAAATATGATGCAGCTATATCACCACGATAGTACTGAACCCTTCCAAAATGTTGTGGCCCCAGGCAAATCAAATCTTTTTTTCTATATGTTGGAAAATTTTAATAGCTTATGCAATAGAATACCATATGATTTGTTTGTTCATTTACTTAATAAATATTTATTAAACCTTATTAATGTTCCTGGTAGGATTCAGGTACTAGAGAGGAATATAAATAAAATGGTCTGTGGAACTATGGGGATTAACTAACGGTCAGCTTGCGACTCCACCTGAAGATTGTTGCCAACAGCATAACAGGAGAACTGGAGGGGAGATAGTGTGCCACTGATTCCCTTGGAGAAACTTGTCCCTCTGGCTTTTCCGCTAAGAACTCAGCTGTTCTCATCATGGAAGGAGGTCAGGCCCTCATTGTTGCTGAGGATGGCTGTGGTTTTCTTCGGGGGAGCTCTAATTCTTACCGAGTGTCACTTCCTGCTTCCGGTGCAGATACTTCACCCTGCTGGCACAGGCTTTCCAGCTTCCACCACTGAACTTTGGGCCTTCTCAATGCAGGTCCTTGATACAGACTTGCATGACACATTGTCAGGGGCCTGAGGCCTCCAGTTGGACTCATGGAGGACATTGCCGTGGACTCTCAGTCTCCAGCTGGACTTGTGCAGGACATTGCTGTGGGAAGCAAGTATTCAGCTCAACTCTTTGAGTCTCTAGGGCATGGACAGATTTCCTATACTCTTCTGCATTTGACTTTTTGGTTGAATACTATAAAATAATCCTATAAATTATGCATCCTCTATTAAATCCTTGTAAACCCTAACTACAATAGGAACTTATCTTCTGCTGGAGAGTGACTGGTATAAAAACGTAAATCAAATAGCATACTGGGCATCCACAAGTGCCTCAGGAATAAATGAAGCAAGGGGAAAGGGCTACAGGGATTTTAGGGACCAATGTGGGTCTCACCAAGAGGACCAGTGTTGAGAAAAAGACACCAACTGTGTGACAATCTGGAAGCAACATGAGCCTGAGATAGGATGGCCTGCATTGTGGAGAGGAAAGAAGCGAAGGGAGACCCCAGAGTCCATGAATACAGGGAGCACTGCGAAGGAGGGGTCCAGAAGAGACTCTGTAGGCCTCTGAAGGCCGCTGTGAGATGTTACAGTAGTAGGTGTAGAGCAGAGATGCAGTATTTTGGCCCCACCTAGCTTCATAGTACCTGTTCTCCTCTTCTTACAGTGGAGTCACAACCTGATAAACTCTTAGCACACTGAAAATATCCTAAGTCAAAAAAGCAAAGTATGATCAAAATCTGCTTGATGTTTAAATAAACATTTTAAAAACTTATTAGAGTAAAAGGCACATTCTCCTTCAAAATACTCCCTCTCACTTCAAACACACTTATCCTGTCATTCTTGCCAGTTTTCTGAAGCAATTGTGAAATTCTGCTTTTGTGAGTGTCCTTATTTATGGCTTCCTGAGTGTCCTGAATCACTTCAAAACTTTGCAGCAGTTTCTGTTCAATAAAAACATCCTCATCCACATTATTCATCACATCAGGCACCAGCTGACTTCTGGTTCTTTCCCAAAGTCAAAATGATCACGAAAGGTAAACATTTTGCATTGATTCAGAACATCCAGGTAGCCACAATAATGCAATAAAACCCAGGAGAAAAGACATCCAGAGGTGCAAGAAAGTGGCACGAGCAGTGGGATAAGAGTGTTTGAAGGGAAAGGAAGTATTATGAGGGGGGTTGCGTGTTTTACTATAACACATTTAAACATTCATCCTATGTTTTGTGCACGCCAGACACCCCCAACTGCCTCCACACTCTAGCTTGGCACACAGCACATGGCAGAGTGTTGGGTGTTTGCCCCCCTGGTGGGGTGGGGCTGAGGGCTGTGGTCACTGCCACTGCCCAGGATTACCAGGGAGGACCAAGCTGAGCTTCATCAGTTTAGGGGAAAAAAAAGACTCAAATTCAAACTTCCGACGATGGTTTGTACTGAGCATATGCGGCTTTCACACCATCTTAAAGTGAAACATAACAAATTCAAATGTGTTAAGTGGGACCTCCTGTGTTACAATATTAGGATGTATTTGGACTGACTACATTTCTATTTTAAAGGGGAAAATCAGAATAATGATAGCATTGAAATTAGAAGAATTTCCAAAGAAAGAATCATGATAAGGGATATAAAGTAAATTAATTCCTTCTTATTCACTGCTTAACAATTTAAAATTTTTCTGGATACAGTTTATCTGAGAATACACTGCCATTTTTTTCCTCTCCAAAAGATTAATTCCATTATCTTTTTTGATTATGTGTTTCTGTCAACACAAAGATAATGAGAAAATATATATATGTACAGCTCATTACAGATAAAAATAAACAAAAGATCCCATGAAAGGTATTTTTTTTTACTAGAGGGCACAGGTATAAAAGATAAATGAAATAGCAGAGGAGGAGCCTGAGACAAGAGGATTCAAAGTTCAAGAACCACATAGGCAACTTACTGAGATGTTTTCTCAGAATTTAGAAGAGTAAGATGGGCACTGGTTGGGGGTGCAGCTCAGTGGTAGAGTGTTTGTCTGGCATGCAGAAGGCTTGGATTCAATCCATCGTACCAGAAGGAATAAAGAACCAAAGAAGTCAGTACATATGATCATTTGGGACAATTAGATTCCACACGTGGAAAGTGGTAACTCTTCTCAAGAGAAATACAAATGACCAATAAGTATCTGAGAAAAAGTTCATCTTCCTTAGCCACTGAGGAACTGCAAATCAAAACAATGCTGAGATCATATCTCACCCCAGTCAGCACACTTGGCACCAAGAACACAAAAAACAGCAAAAGCTGGCAAAGCTGCAGGGACAAGGGAGCCCTTCTGCACCGTTGGTGGGGATGCAACCCAGTGCACCCACCTGGAAGTCACCATGGAGTTTCCCCAAAAACCAAAAAATAGGAATTCCACTTGGCACAGCCATAGTGCTCCCTAAAAACGGGTGAAATGTTCACTCAATGCAAATGCTCATATCAACTCTTGATTTTTAAAAAAAGCACAAGACAAGATCAGCAGATATTTCCTGGAGAAATCTTAACATTTGACCCAAAAGAACTAATAAAGGCTTTTACCTATAATTAAATTATGGCCTAAATAGCACTTGTGAGCTTACCTTAGGAAAGAGATAGACATAAGGTTAAAAGAGATAGACATTTTAAGAAAAAGTGATTGGTTAATTAGTGGTCAGAATACCAAATGTAGGCCGTTCTCTAAATGAATGTTGTTTTTTAAAGTTTCGATTAGCATGTATTGGTTAGACATACTAATGATATTCAGTGTGATTTCAATACAAGATACAGCATTCCCGGATCAGATCCAATCTCCCTTTTCCCACACACCCACTCTCCTAACCTCTAGTGATCACTATGACACATAGAAGTTGTTTGTTCAGGGAGAAGATGAAGCCTTCCTTTGTCTGGCTTATTTCACATAATGTGACATCTTCCTAGTTCCATGCTTTTTGTTGCAAGTGTTAGGACTTCATCATTTTTTATGCCTAAATGATGTTTTATTGTGCATATATCTGACAGATATTTGTTTCATCCATTCATCCAGGTGTAGGCACATAGGTGGGTTCCATATTTTAGCTGTTGTGAACAGTGTTGCAATAAGCACAGGGGGTAAAGGTCTCTCTCTGGTGTGCTGATTCGCTTTCCTTTAGATACATTCCCAGAATGGGGGAAAATAGATCATAAAAGACAATATTTCTACATGCAGCGATCATCCAGAGAGCTGTCCATCAAGACCAAGTATGTATTTACTTGTGAGGACAGAAACTAGTTATAAAAACTGGAGCAAGCGGCAGGTCTTATGTCACAAGCAAATTATTCAGTGGGGGATGCAGACAATAAGACATCACAGAGCTAACTTGTTTTTTGAAGTTGTCTCTGAGCTTATGATGTTAACAGATGAGGAAAATCAAAAGCAACCAAAACATCAGTCCTCAGGGAACTTGAACCCACAGCAACAACACAGATGGTCACACAATGTTGCACATTCTCTACAGCATGTGAAAGCAGCTCGTATGTACAGGGTACAGGGATATGGGGTGACCTCCATGGAGGAAGTAGCCTGGACCACCCCAGCCAAACCTGTTGTGTATCTACCATGGACAACTGTAACGGAACCATTACATTTCTGACCCAAAGAAGGCAGGATGCCCTGGAGACCTTTTGTGGAAAATGTAGGGGTTTCCTAATTATTGGGAAAGTTACCAGTGCCAAAGTGGAGTCATTTATGTCAAACCCTAAAATATGGAGCCAGGAGGCCAAAATTAAAAGGTGTTTATACATAATAGGCCTGTGACAAGAACTACCCAGGCAATTCCTCAAAACTGGAATATTCCAGATAAGTATTTACATGGCTTCCGGGTGAGTACATGGATAAGGACCCTTGCCTAACAATGCACCTCTCACCAATGAGCTAATGCCAGTTTCCTGCCATCAGCCCTTGTAACCAATCATTTTTTTGTCAGAAAAATTTGTATGTACTTTTTCCTTTTTGCTTTAAAAACTTCCCTGTGCCCCCAATTTCTTTGGCTGCACCTACAGTCCACCAAAGCATGCATGCCCTGAGTTGAAATCCTCTGTTGTTCTCTAACTCAATCTTCTTAAAACAGTTGACGTCTCTTCTGTTCATTTCACCTTGACATTATGCTATTTCCGCTCAACACCTGGGAAATGCAGCTGACCTGAATAAACCAGTGGAAGGAGGCTGCTGGCAGACAGAAGCGTGACACAGACAACCAGGAAGGTGACACAATTCAGACTTAAAAATGCACACAGCCACAATGAAACCAGTCATAGAGGAGGAGCTGGAGGCTGGGTGGATGCTCTATGGGAATAAGAGCTGTCAGCTCCCAGAATGACCCGGGTTCCCACAGCATGGGAAGCTGCAGAAGTTGCAGACCTGCCTCCCCCTGCAGAGTGGGTTGAACCTACAAGAGTGTCCACTCTGCCCTGGGAGAGGAAGGCTGTGGATGGACCTGCAGGAGCACAGGGGAGAGCAGAGCCACGGTGCATGGTTCTCCCAGAGCAGTGCCATGCAGCCAGATCAGGGAAGCAGTCCGGATGTCTGGAAGGGTCTGCTTTACCCTGGGACCGCTTTGTGTCTTCTCACTAGGGGGAATAAGGACCCTCAAGGAGCCCTCCTCAGAGAGAGGGTAAATGGCCTACATTCCAGTGCTGGATTCTCCATGGCTTAGATGGACATGTGTTGGCTGCATCTGGTGAACAAGCCTCACAGCGCTCTTTGAAGACTGTTTAAAGCAGTATGGCCCATTTAGAAGTAACTGAAAACACCCTGAATATTAGTTCCACAACCGACAAGTTCCAAGAGAGGAATGGAAGCGTGATGCCAAATCCACCTCTTCTACAGGATTCTATCCTAAATACACTGCTGTCTTCATCACTTCCCTCATTGCTGGGATAACCCAACACCCTTAGCTTCAGGAGAAGAGGTTTATTTTGGCTCTATGTTGTAAGTTTCAGTCCTAACATGGTCGTCTGGCTCCAGACAGAAGCAGCTTACTGGAAGAGCCTGAGCAGAGGAAAGCTGCTCACCACATGGCAGCCAGGAAGCAGAGAGAAGGAAAGGTACAGGGAAGGAGACAAAGCCTTCCGAGCTTTACCCCAGTGAGCTGCCTCTGTTGACCAGGCCTCCAGCCTCCTACCTCCTAACCCCTCCATGCACTGTGCCACCCCCAACACCAACATCTCCCAAACACCTAAGGCCTAGGGGCCAATTTTAGATCTAAACCACAGCAACAGGAATCACAGATGGAAGAAATGCTGTGCAGCATGGGGCACAAGGAGCAAGAGGGCAAGAAAAACGGCCCAGGTGGAAAGAAAATAATGACCTTGGCTTCCAAGTTGGAGCTGAAACTCGGCAGCCGAAGTTCACACATCCTATTCCACACCTTGCCCGTGCAGCAGCAGCTGGAAATGTGAACACGAGGTCACCAAGGGTCGCCCCGCCTTGAGGTCTATTTCATCGGGTGGGGGCTGGGGACCCTCACTGTCTAGCGCTAACCGGTTGCCACCCGCCTTACAAATCCATGGTGCTTCCAGCCATTTGGAAGGAAAGTGGACTCCTACCTTCTCTTTTCTGGGAAACACCCCCTTCCATTCATCAATCACTCCATCTGTATGTCTATTTACTGTTATGTCTTTATTTTGGCTTCACAAACCACAATTATAAATGTCTAAGGGGATAGAATGTGATTTTTACCTTTAGACAATTTAGCATGATGAATCAAGCTAATTAACACATCCAATCAACTCACGTACCTATATTTTTATGCTAAGATATTTGAAATATACTCTATTAGCTATATGGAAATTTATAATGCAGTACATTATTTAGGACCATAGTCATCTGACCGTGCAATGGATTGAAAAAACCTATCTCTCCTGTCTGCCTGAAACGAGTAGCGTTTAAATAACAATTCTTCATTGCTTCCCTCTCTATCACGCCATGCTCTGCTGACCACAGCTCCACTTCCATGAGCTCAGCTTGATTAGATTCCACACATAAGCGATCATGTCATGTCTATCTCTCTGAGTCTGCTGTACTTCATTTAGCATGATATCCTCCAAATTCATTTATTGTTTAAATTGTTTTTAAAATAAGACATAGGTCAAAGTATTTATTTTCATATTCTTTAAGAATTTGAGACAGGACCAACTATTGTTAGAAAGACAAACTCTTCTCTCATTAAAGTATCAATGATAGTGTTAGAAATAGATTTACTGAACAAATACTTCACTCTTAAAAAAATTTCAATGAGAAACATCAAGTGTTTGAGCAAATTAAGAAGAGACAAGCCTGAAGTATCAATGTCTTCCCTCATTCTAAGTGGCAACAACATACGTAAAGGTATTTCTTAGTAAAAAAAAGACCTAGTATTTCTATTGCATAATGGCCAAAAGATCCAGAAAACACAATTGAACAGAGAAAATAATTCACAGGCAGGTTAAGTTCAGGGTCTCTAGTGACTTTCAGAATTTTGAATGAATTTTGCATAAATAAGGGGTACCCCTTCCTTCACGGCCAACACAGATCGATGCTGGAACCCAGATATTCAAGGGAAGATGCAGGCAGATTTCAGGTCAAAATCACCCAGTCAGATGACTACTCTTGTGCAGGACACAACTTCCACAACTCTCCTAATACTTGTAATCACCATTGCATGCATGCTGAGAATCACTGCCTCGGATTCCTAAAGAGATCCATATTCACAGGAAGGTGTTCTACGTAAAACATGGAAAATATTATGTTCACAATCTTGGGTACTTCAACCTATCAGGCATTTTTCCCAATTACAGTAATACCCTGGTTCTCAAACACTTTGGTTTGTGAACAATCTGACTTGTAAACAAAAGCACTCAGCAAAATTATGTTTCCATTCTCAAACTCCACATCAGGTAACAAACATGACCGTGTCCCCCACAGAAACACAAATATGGCCATCTTCCCCAAAATCATAAAAAAAAATTAAGTTCATAAACCAAGGTAAGACTGTATATATGTTGTGACTTTGTATCCAATTTTTCAAAAATTTGTATCACATTTTTGAAAAATCTTCACTGAGTGAATTGTGATGTCTTTTAGGTTTTTGAAATTTAACTTCGCTTGTTTCTGACTGATTTTAGGGGATTGCTTTTGAGATAACCTCAAACACCATCCAGGTTTGGGGGCTTTGCTCTTTCAAAAGTTGCAAAGCTCCATTGGCTTTGAATTTACTCCCTTCTGAACCCCAATTTTCTTGTCCAGTTTTGATCGTTGCATATTGATCTCTCCCAGGTCCTCAGTTTGTAACCACTGGAGAAGAGTTTCATACATGTTGTCACTTTATCAAGCTCAAAATAAACAATTGATCTTAATAGGAGTAATTTGTTCCTTCCTTTGCTGATATATTAAATAACTTCTTTCTGTATCTACTCCATTTCCAACATTAGAACCAATAGTTCATAGCAAGATTCACCACAGAATTAGAGGTCTCATTGGACCCAGCTCTCTTCCCTTCTTGGGGTTGGTATCTTCCCAACAGAATTAAAAGCATCATACCACAGTGATATATGTGCACCCATATTTATAGAAGCACAGTCTGTGATAGCTATATCTTGGAAAAGCTCACATGCCCATTAACTGAGGAATGGATTAAAAAAATGCAAATGTTTTTATACAATAGAGTACTACTCTGCCATAGAGAACAAACTTGAGACATTTATAGCTAAATAAATGGGCCTTGAACACATACTCTTAAGTGAAATAAATCAGACATACACGTGTAAATATCTCATTGTCTTCTGGTGTGAGAAATCAAAAATGTAAATAAGAACCAAACTCTATAGTAGATATTGTGAAATAGGAAGAAATTGTTCAAAAGGAAAAGGGGACTAAGACGGGGAAAGGAGGAAAAGGCAAGAAAAAATGAGAAAAGAAAGATAAAATGGAAACAACCCTTTGTAAATGAGAAGAGAAGTTAAAGGGAGAGGAAGAGAATGGGAGAAAAGAAATCAAGATACAAATTCCTGATGATGAGTGTGGATCATGATGTGTAACTAAATGGTATGGATAAACTTAATTATAATTTAAAAAGAAAAATATAAGAACATAACAGGAAACACAACTTATAAAAGTTTGACACCACGAAGAATAGAAAAGAAATTGCACATCACCATATTTTAAAACAATTAAATTCCAATTTGTGGTGGAAGGAAAAGCTTCAGCATGCAAGAGAATCAAGAGATAATCTTGTGGAACAATGGTTGCACAGTTACATATGCTGTTGCAAATAAAATCTCTCCTTTATGAGGCTGAATAGTATTTCTGTGTGTGTGTGTGTGTGTGTGTGTGTGTGTGTGTCTTCTTTTTTATTCCACAAGTGGCAGCTGAACGTAGGGCCCCATTCATGCTTGGGCAGGCATGCTCTGACTGAGCCATGTCCCCAGTCCTGATTTCCATATATAAAAGGGTGACTGATATTCTTTCGTCTGTCTATGGATCCACTGATTGGTGTTTAGTTTGCTTTCTTATCCTGACTACTGTGAATGATGCTGCAGTGAACCTGGGTATGAAGTCATCTTTTTGAGATCATGACTTCAGTCCTGTTGGATACATATGCAAAGTTGGAAATACTGGACCATATTATAAACCTGTTGTTAGCTTTTTTGAGGGAACGCTGTTCTGTTCCCCACAGCAGCTGCCTCATTTTACATTCTCATCAATAGCACACAAGGGTTCCAATCTCTCCCCAATCTCCAACACCTGTTTTTTTTTCCCATTTTGTTGTTGCTCTTGTTGGTAACAGCCATGCCGACAGATATGAAGAACATTTCCAAATTTCACCCTGCAAATTTTTATGTGACTTTAAAACATCATCATGTTTCAGAGTTGAAGCACATGTTACTTCAAAACTCAGCAACTTGCACTAAAATGTGGAGACTACCAGGACTGTAACATAGCACTGAGAAAAGACTTTGGTAAGTAGAGTCACAGATACATTCAAGTCCTAGCTGTGCTGCTTAATAACTGCATACGATGTGATGAAACACAGCCTCCCTGGCTGTTGCAAGATGGTTACAAGAATTATAGAAGATCATGTGTGCAGAAGGTCTTTGGAAAAGTATGAGACATGATAAAATATGACAGATGTCAATATCAGAGTAATCCCTGAGCAAGTCAATTGTGTGTGGCTTTTGGAATAAATGTCTCCCTTCTATTTCCACGTATGGTCAGTTTCACCTGACAATGCATTCCCAGAGACGGGAGCAAAGGTAGGCTGCAGGGAAGCTCATCTCAAACTGTGCTTGACAAGCCAAAAAGTACAGGGCATCATCAAACTCTATGGTGAATGTTTAGATGAAAACTTTATTCCAGTAAAAGGCACATTCTCATTAATTCTCCTTGAAGTGCTCCCCAATTCTAGGAACACGACTATCTCTCTGTTCTTGCCACTTTCTGAAGCAGCTCTGAAATCATAAGTGTGATTTTTTAAAAAATAGGATAAATGTTGCTGCCAGGTGCTATCCGGCAGAACGGCAGGCTCAGAGAAAGATTCCTGTGAGTCTCCACCTGCTGTAGTCACTGGATCTGCACATCTGACTTCTGGTTCTTCCCCCAAAGTCAAAGTGACCCGGAAAGGTAAATGTTTTCAATCGATTCAGGACCTTGAGGCAGCCACAACAGTGACATCAAAGATACTCAAAAAGAGGACTTCCAGAACTGCTTCAGAGAGTGCTGAAGACATTCACCATGTCTATTAATCACACTTGATATCTCCTAAATACAAATTGAGATTAATAAAGTATGGGTAACCAGCTCAATTTAATAAATATATATTGAGGATCGGCTATGTGGCAAAAATTAATAGATGTATCCAACATAGCTCCTTCATTTAAGGATATGAGCATCAAAGCAAAACACAGAAATGCAAAGGAAAAAGAAGGGCAAATGGGAGCCATGCACATATTTATTTGGTCAATAAATGTTTACCACGCACTTTTGTGTATAAGTCATTACTAACTTGAAGGAGCTTATTGTTTACATAAGGCTCTAAATATGTCAACAAATAAATCCAATAGGCTATCATGACTGTTATTACAGATCAGTACAGGTCTTAATGAACTCTAGACCTTTATGCCAGATGTCCAGCATGAACTCTGGACTTAACATATTCAACTGTCTAAGCAAAATCGTCACTGAATTATTCAGTGTGTAGCTCAAATTTTATTCATTCAAAACTGAAGTTCTCTTCCTGCTACATTCCACAGGGCAGGAATTAGCAATCCTAACTTTCCAGTCGCTCAAGCTGAAAATCATTCTAACGTCCCCTCTGTCTCTTCTTTTGTTCCCCCTGCCATCTCTCTTTGTCCCTGGCCTTTCCTCTCTCTCTCAATCTATCTCTACCTCTCTTCCCCACTCTGTCTCAATGTGTTTGTATTTCCCTGTCTCACATTTTCCCCTTCAATATCTGTCTACTACTTTACTTTCGGAATATCTCCTGAATACAAACACTTCTCACCATCTTCTAAGTTTCTTGATCCCCACCAGCTTTTTCCTAGACTATTCCAGCCTCTTATCTGACTTATCCTCATATTTATTGTCTTTATCTCTGAACCAGATTGCATGCTCTAAGAGAACAGAGACTTTATCTGTTTTCTTCAGCACTGTATCTTTAGCGATAAAAGTGTATGATATATAGTGTCTATAAAGACTTATTGAAGGAACACTAAGAAGTGGCATAATTTCTACATGATTTTGAAGATTAAAAGGACAAATAAAGAAGTTAATCTTTAAGCTCTATTTGGAGAAGTAATTGTGAGAGCCCTTCCCCCCTATTTCTAAGAGGAATGTTCCAAAGCATTCACAGGCACTCTGAACAGAGCAAAACCCTAGATATAATATATTTTCCCTACATGTGCACATCTGTGGTAAAGTATAACTTATAAATTAGGCACAGTAAAATATAATAAAAATAATCAATAACAAAAGATAACAATTATAACAATACACTGTAATTCGGGTTTGCACTTTGAGGCCGTTATCAAGTAAAATAAGGGTTACTTGAATATACTGATTAAATAACCAAAAAGGCTACTAAATGATTAACAAACAGGTAGCAGATACAACTGGGACATCCTGAATGAAGGGGTGACTCGAGTCACAGGCTGGTGAAGCAGGACAGCGCCAGCATTCATCATGCTCCATGGGATGGCATGCATTTTAAAACTTCCCAATTCTTTATTTCTGGAATTTTCCATGTAATAATTTTGGTCCATGGTGATGACGAATAACTGAATCCATAGCTAAGGGAGGCAGGCAACTCTAACGTTTACCAAGTGGACGAGGCCAAGAACAGCCTGCTAAGCAGGGTGATGAATACATGGAAAGGCACCTTGGCGTGAATCAGTCCAGCTAGTTCTTGGGTGGCAACCAATCCCGTGTGCTTAATGTGTCCAGAAGGGGAGGAGGTGGGCAGATTCAGAGCTCAAAGGATCTTCTGTGTCACTCTTGGGACTTTGGGCTTAGCTGTATAGGTAAGGAGGGTGTATCAAAAGACTTTGAAGGATGTAAAGGTGCATTTAGTTTTGCATTTTCAAAAGTAGTTTGGATTGGTAACTGTGGGGTTGATGAAAGAAGCAAGATAGGAAATTGTCGCTTGCAACATATGTACCAAAGTCTAAAGCTGTAGCAGTAGACATGATGAGGATCAGACAGGTGTTAACGAGAAGAATTCATTGGGCATGGAACAGGCAGACTGAGAGAAAAAGAATAAACCAGGAGGCCACACAGATGCCTGGCTTGACACATGTCAAGACCAGGGCTGCATGAGGAAGAATGCCCTGGGGAGACAGAAGACTTTAGAATATCAGTGCAGTTTTGCAAAACATCTGGCACACTGGAAGAGGTAATGAAGGGGGATGTAGTAGAAACACTAATGGCAAAGGTGTGTTCTGAGTTTCAGAAAACCAAAGAGGGAAGTAGATTGCCCAGCACCACAGCAAACATCCACCGTCATGTTAGGATTGCAGGAGAAGGAGAAAGAGCAGTCAATGGAAGCCAGAGGGTTCCCAATAGGCACTGGATCCTTAGGTAGAGCAATGCTACTCAGCTCTGGGATACCATTTAGGGGGATGAACACCCCAAATGCACTCACTTCTGACCCTCTTTATTCCTCGAGGGTCCTCTTATTAGTCAAGCCCAGCAAGAAGACAAGTGACTAAGACAGTGATGCAATCCATGAAAAGGAGCCTTTGCAACCTCAGAGTAAGATGAGGAAGGGAAAAGCAGATTCCCTGGGCACTGGAAAATATCCAGCCTTCCATTTCTACCCTTTGATGTGTACTCTTGTGCTTTGGATGAAAAAACGTTGGAATTCCAAAAAGTCCTCCAGCAGCTGTGTCATTTCTGGATAAATTCAGTCATACTCCACCAGAAACTGGAAGCATTACTCAGCGTAAGTGGTCCTCCTGGCATATGTGAGGTGGGTATGTCCCTGCAAATGTCGAGATGATCATTGCTCTTTTCTCTGTGTCAACGTGGTGAATAAGGCCACTTTGATGTGAAGTACTGGTCTCCTTTACACTGTATCACTGGCTTTAATTGGCTAGTATTTTGTAAAAGATGATTGTTTATCTGTTCATGAGGGAGACTGATCTGTAATGATCTATGTCCTGATCAGCTTTCAAAGTTGTAATTATTTCACCTGGGAAAATCGTTTCTTCTGTTGCTGTCATATCTTTTCATTTCCAGGTAAATGGATGTAACTTGAGACCATGGTCTTAAGTGAAATGAATCAGACACACATGTAAATATGTCATTTCTCTGGTGTGAGAAACTGAAAGTAAAAGTAAGAACAAAATGTGTAATAGATATTGGGAAATAGGGAGAAATTTTTCAAAATGAAAGGGGAACTAAGAGGGAAGGGGAAAGAAAGAAATAAGGAGAGGAGCTAAAGATGGCCAATCAGTGAGCAACAAAATACAAAGCCTCCTGGGAGAAACAAGTCATATGCCAGAATAAAACATCCTGGAGAGATCCAGACAGAGGGAGATGGATCCTCTTGACACAGGAAGAAATTAGAACGTAAAAAAGCTCGTCAAACACGCAGTCTTGGGGCTACAATTGGAACAGCTAAAATTACTGGACAAGGCGTTTTCACTGCAACCCACCAAGTTTGCACCGGCCTGAATTCGCAAATTCGTTCTGGCTGGCAGATCTGCCCAAACTTGTTCTCGCTGCCATTCACGGGACCACAGCTGCGCTGAAGTCAGAGGTTGGTAAACCCAACAGAGAGCAGAGCCGATGAAGGGACCTACAGTAATCCAAGGTCAGTGCTGTGAATGAGACCCCCCCTACAGGAAGGGTGCAACCAAATGGGCAACATGTTGGAATCAGGCAGGAGGACCCTGAACTGGGAGCGACAGTGACTTCAATTGGTTACTCCTCCCCAGAGCAGATTCGTGGGGTTTGCTTGGACTGAGTCGCTCCTCTGGCCAGGACCCAATGAGCCTTCCCAAATCAATTCCCTGTGCCTAGCATGCACTAACCTGGTGAAGGTCCCTGAAGTTTGGCTGGCCTGGTGGGGAGGGGCCAGCATACATAGCCCCTGCTTACAACTCAGTGACAAGAGCACACAGGAGAAGGTGGAGGTCCCAAGCTAGCATGCTTCAGAGGAACCGTGGCCAACAAGGAAGGGGGCTAGGACTTCCACTGTACACCTGTTTGTGGAAGAGGCCAGGACCATGACAGGAGAGAGAGGCAAGAGGAGGCCCCCAGACCAGAACCCTGAGAGCACTGATCCAGGAGAGGGAAAAACAAGGGAGACTCAGGGCGGCAAACATGCAACATCAGACATGGCTTCAATAGACATTAAAAGATATCTTTGGGACCTTCTAGACGAGCTCAAAACTGAAATATTAAATCAGGTAAAGCAAGATATAAGTAGAGTAATAAAAGAAATGTTAAACATCTCTCAGGAAAACATAGACAGAAGAAGGGAAGAACACAAAAAAAGGAGAGAAACATTTGATAAAGAATATAAGGAAAATATAGAATACATGAAGCAGATTCAAAGAGATTACCAGGAAATTAAAAACTCCATTGAAAGCTAGCAAAACTCCTTAAAAGAAACTAAGGATAGACTATCAAAACTTGAAGACAAGTTTGCAATGTATGATCATAAAAGGAAAGATCTCTTAAAAACAACAAGGAAACAGGCAGTAACAATACAAAGGCTGGAAGACGACAAGAGAATCTATAATTTAAGAATAAGAAATGTCAACGAAGAAGTAGGACAAAAAACAGGTAAAAAGGCTATTCATGGAAATAATTAAGGAAAACTTCCCAAGCATGAGAAAAGAAAATTACATTCAGTTATGTGAGGCATACAGAACTCCAACCACCTACAACCAAAACAGAGCTACACCCAGACATATAATAATCAAGATACCACAAATTCAATATAAAAACAGAATATTAAAAGCCATCAGAGAAAAGAAACAGATTACCTATAAAGGTAAGCCCATCAGAATCAAGGCTGACTTCTCAACACAGACCATCAGATCAAGAAGAGCTTGGAGCGAAGTCTTCCAAGTCCTGAAAGAAAATAACCTCCAGCCCAGATTGATGTACCCTGCAAAGCTGTCACTAGAAATTAATGGAGAAACAAGATGCTTCCATGACAAAGAGGAACTGGGGAATTTATGACCACCAATCCAACCCTATAAAGAATACTGAAGGACATTCTAGAGAGAGAAAAAAGATACCAGGATTTTAGGAACAGTGGCAGAAAGGCCTCATTGAGCAGGGCAGGCAGTAGAATGAAGGAGAAAAGTAGACAAAAAAAGGCAGAAAAATAGCATAGCAGAAATGAGGTAGAGAAGGATGAATAGAATCTCTAACATAGATGGCCTTGATACAATGTATTGTTAATAGTGTACCAGGATTTAAAACCCATATTACTCACACCACTCTGCTTAGATGTATTATATTCTGTCCCAGTCATTCTACCTGTTCTAGATTTGAGGGCACAGACAGTTATCCCAGAAATAACAGGATATAGTACAGTAATCATCTTTAATTTCCTATTAACTTAATCTAAAGCTCTGTATAACCTACACTGTTTTACCATGACTGCTTGTAATTGAATCTGGTTTGTTAGATCACTGTTTTGTATTGATAGATTTTATTCAAAGCTGTTATGATTGATAATATCAAGTCTGAGAGAATAGGCAACTGCCCTGAAGATGACAAGATTCACTAGAATTTCCACTATGGTTTGATTATTACCTGCCTTTGAAATTTTATACTGTCTACAATGTTTTATTTTTACTAATATTTTTATGTACTGCTATATTCAATTATACTGCTATATTCAATTATTCCTGATGATATAGACAATTCTATTGAAGATAATAAGAAACAACACAGTAATCATTGTAGAACACCTTGTACTGTGGTTTTACACGACTTTTTGGTTTCATGTTTTTATAGGAATTTGTTTTGTTTTGTCTTGCTAGGTTTTGTTTTTCCCTCTAATACAGAAAGGATAGAGATACATGTAGAGACTCGTGCATCGGTAGCTGTTTACAGTCTCACTGTTAGAATATCTACTTTGTATGCTTTAATTTTGTAACTTGAATAACTATTTCTAAGAGGACAATATGTAATTTATCAACTAGTGATTTCTTACTGTTAATCTTTTTTTTTGAAATTCTGTATTATCTCTACCCTTTACATGTTTTGTTTCTCTTTAAATGAAAAAAAGAAAGAAAGAGGAAGGATAAAGTAGGAAAAATCTTTGTAAATAAGGAGAAGAAGAGAGATTAAAGGGAGGGGAGAGGAATGAGGAGGAAAAAGAGGAACCAATATACATCATGTATGGATGATACAAATTCCCTATAATGAATGTGATCATGATGTGTATCTGAATTGTACCAATAAGCTTAATAAAAAAGGAAAACAGGCTGGGGCCTAATTTACCAATAATAATATACAGGTGTGATAAGTGCTCTGTTTGATAAGTTTTGACAGTCATATATGTGCAAAGGAAGATATGGAACACTTCTTTCACTCTTAGAATTATTTCACATGCCTTTTTGGTCACCCCAAAGCAACCAGAGGCAAATATATTCCGATTTTTAACAAAGTGAAGAGTTTTTCCTGTTCATGATGTTCATATAAATGGAACTACACAGTGTATTTTCATTTGTGTATGACTCTTGACCTAATAGAATGTCTGTGAAACCCACATTGTTAACATGTATCTACTAGTCATTCTTTTTCTATTACAGACTCTACTTTTATTGTATGAATCTGAAGTGATTGTTCTTTCTTCTCTTATTCATAGTTATTGTGTTATTAGCCATTATAAATTAGGCCATTTGCAGGGAATATCAGCACAGAGCCTGCCTGGCAAACACAAGGTCCTGAGTTCGATTCCCAGTACACACACACACACATGCACACACACAATTAGGCCATTCTGTGCAAGTCATTTTATGAAGCTATGTTTTCATTTTTCTTGGGGTATACTGAGTCTGTGTTTCACTTCATGAGAAATCTGCAGTCAGGTTTTCAATGCTCTATCTGTGCCACTTTATACTCACACCAGCACTGGACAAGAAATCTAGTGCTACATGTCTTTCTTAATGTTTGATATTGTTTATTTTTTAAATACCATGTTTGTGTCCATGAAATCCTCACTGTAGCATAATTTCTGTTTTCTTAATGATCAGTGATGTTAAGCATATTTTCATGCTACCACTGGCAAACAATGTATCTCTTATAAAGTGTCTGCATCCATCATTTTCTAATTTTTATTGTGTTTTAACTTATAGGATACTGTAAAAAATATACAATCTGCATAAAATGCAAGACCTTTGTCAAGTACACATGTAGAATATTTTCTTCTTGATTATTGCTTGATATTCATTTCCTGAATGTGTCTTGTGTTGAGCAGAATTTCCAGTTTGGATAAAAATCTTGTTTTATGGTTAGAGCTTCTTCTATTCTAAGAAATGTTTGCCTGTGTCCTCCTCCTGTGCTCATTCTCCAGTGTACTACATGCAAGATTGGTATTATTTCTTCCTTTACTATTTGGAGGAATTCAAGGGTGAAGCCACCTAGGGGTTTTAAGAAAGAATTCAGGGTTTTGGGTAGCATGGAACTACTCAGACTTTATTTTTGTGTAGTCTAATTTTTCAGGGTTCCACATATTTTATCCAAATTAAACAACTCCTGCAATAAGATTACATATAACATTTTCTTCTTTTTAAACATCTCTAGAATCCCTTGTTAATGTCCTGTTTTGGTTACTAATACTTATGTTTGTGATTTCTCTTCCTTGATCATTCTTAGTAGAAGTTTGTTGATTGTTTTATCGTTTCCTTCCCCAATTACAAGTTTTTTTCTTTGTTGATCATCTCAAATATGTCATACATTCATATTTTGTTCTTATTTTCCATTTTTGTTACTTCTTGCATTTCTTGCTTTTTATATTCGATTTTGAAAAACAGTATTAGTACCTCCACTATGACTTTGAATCTATTTCATCACTGAATTTGGCCTACATTGCTTTATATACATTGGAATATGTTTCCAGTATGCATGAATATTTAGAGCTGTAATTGTTTTCTTGCTAGGTTTAGCACTTTATCATGGTGAAATGTTGCTCTAGATTTAGTAGTTTTTCTTGTTGCAAAATATATTTTGTCTGATATTAGACTCATTAACTTTTTATTGATGTTATACATCACTTCCTACTTTTTTACTTTAAAATTTTACACTCTAGTAGGTGTTACATGCTTGTTTGCTATTGATTTTTACAGTATTATCTTATTGGAAATATTTAGTCCTTTTATATTTCATAAAATTATGGGTAGGTTTGTGTACCTATAACTGACTATTTTTTCCTTTTGGCTTTTGTATGGTTCTCCTCTTTTATTTTTATTTTCCTTTACCTTCTTTTGAAGTCATTACTTACTATTCAATTTTTCCCCTCTTAACTTCGTAATTTTAAACTGTCTTATCCTTTAGTGATCATAATAGGATTCCATTGCTTCTCAGAGTAGTAATGTAAATGGTTACTGTTATTGATTTTCTGATATTACCCGAAATTTTTACATCCCACTTACTAACAGTGTTACATTATCACTGACAGACACTTTTAGTTCTGCATATAACTAAAACTACACCAGACATTAAAATTATTGTTTTGTGCAGTCAGCATTTGTTTAAATCTCCATATATTTTTCCATTATATTATTCTTGATTTCTTCCAACATTTCCATTTTCCATCTGGAATCATTTTCCTTAGGTCTGAAGCACTGGCTCTGTGTTTCTCAACACAGTCTGGTTTGGGCTGGTTCCCGCACTCTAATTTTGCCTGAAAATATGTATTTCACCATCACTTCTGAAGGATGTTTTCATTGGAGATGGAATTCTAGATTGGCCATTGTTTTCTTCCAATCTTCAGAAAGTGTTATTCAATCGCCTTCTGGATTTCATCGCTTCTGATGAGATGATGCCAAGCAGCTCTATTTTATGGTTGTCCCTTTAAAGAGAATGGGCCTTCCCCTACCTCGGGGCACTTTGAGGTTTTCAGACTTACGTAATTTGAGTGCATTCTGCCTCTTGGTGTCTTTCTTGTATGGGATTTACTGACTGTATTTTAAAATATCCACTTAATTTCTTTTTATAGACTTGACCTATTTCCTAGTTACTTTTCTCATTGCTGAGACCAAAGCCTTGACACCCAAAATTAAAGGAGCAAAGGTTATTGTAGCTCACAGCTTGGACAGGTTTCAGTGCATAGTTGCCTGACTCCAAGGCAGGATGCCATGGCAGAGGGTCATCGCAGGGGAGAAATAGTTCATGGTAAGCAGAAGGCATGAAGGCAGCAAAGCAGCAAAGCAGCAGGCGGCAGCAGCAGCAGCAAGTGACAAGCAGCAATAGCAGTCCTTTTTCTGTCCCTTATGCTCTATCTAGGTTACATGGCCTTAGGCGAGGTAGAATTCAAACCCAGGGTGGGCCTTCCCATCATCTACCCTCAAAACTATACCAAGCCAATCAGTGGACTAATTTAGTAGTCACACACTCTTAATCCCAGCATCACACCTTCTAGATCCAGCCACCTCTGAAAAGTTCCACCTATGTCTCCATGAGATTTTGGGAGAGTAGAAGAAGCCATAACAGCCTGTTAAAATTACCTAAACTTGCATTGGTTTTGTTCTTCTTGGCCTATTTTCTTCAGCATAATAGTCACAGTATTAATAAAGTCCCTGTCTGTTCACTTCAATATATTACCTGTAGCTCTGTGGCTCTTACATGTTTTTTCTCTTATCTAGCAGTTGCTATTAATTCATTGCATGCTAGTTTTCTAAACTGTGTTCCAGATAATTTTAGAATTGTTTTCTAGATGATGTAGTTAAGAACTGTCTCTGCTTGAGATATTAGCTTCCAGCAGAGAGTATGGTTCCTTTCCTATGTAAGGTCATATGAGGTTCTGCTCTATCATAAATTCCATGGGTCACTGCTGGGCTGCAATGCAGTAAGGACCAGTTTGCCTCATCTCCAGTTTGCCTCAGAGATGAACATTGTACCTCTGGCCTCTTGATTGACAGCTCAATGGTTTTCAAGTCCTCAGCACTGAAAGACTTAGATCCAGCCCTGCCTCACACAGGTTCAAGCCTAGCTCTCCCACTCTCCTAGCCTACATGCCTTCAAAATCTGCCAGAGGACTTGAGGGGCAGAGTGGTTTTGTGGTGAGGTTCATGCCCACTTTCTTTCCCAAGCACAAGACCCTGAGAGATTTTACTGTGCCCGCTGGTATCTTCCATCCTAGGTGGCCAGGTGTCTGCACAGCACCAGGACCCAGCAAGAATCTCATGGGGAAACAGAACTGTGGTCCATTTGTGCCCCTCTGGGTTTCTGCCTTGTCCTGCCATGGCTCTTTTTCCCCAGTTAAGCCCAGTCCTCAGCTTTTGCCTAGAATTAACAAATTCCACTGGAGTAAAAACACAAAAAATTAAAAAATGGAAACAACCGTAGGAGAGGGGAATGGGAAAAAAGAGGAATCAAGATGTATCCTGTACGGGTATAAATTCCCTATGATGAATGTGACCATTATGTATATCTAAGCTGTACCAATAAAGTTAATTCTTAAAATGTGTATATGAAGTTTAAAGAGCAACTACCCCGGAGTCAATCGCTTAATTCCTGTCACACAGACCTCAAGCTCGGGCCTCTGCCAGGCCCTCAAGCTCTGTCTCTTTTCTGATTGCCTCTACTCTCTTCCCCTAGGCAACATGATCCTGAATTTTGTGGTATTAACTTGCTTTTACTTACCATTCTTAGAAATGCCACTGTATTGAAATGCCACCTAAGTTTGAATTCTTAGTTTGATCTTTACATAAATGGAATTGTCCTATTTATGTTTATTTATAACTAGCTTCTTCCTTTTACTGTTCCACTTACGAGATTTACTCTGCCGACATGTGTTGCTATGGTTCCCTCCCTTTGTTCATGGTTGCATAAATCCCACTTTGTGAATACACCATAGTTTATTTACTGAAAAGAAGATGGTTAGATATCATCAGTGACTCTCATAACATTTTCCTCCATGGGAAATTAGTACATTTCATTCTCCTGGTTTCCATAGCTCCTTCAAATATGAAGCTTTTATAAGTTAGCCAGATTTTTATCTCAATGAAAGTACTAGCCTATAGCAAGCTACTATTCCAATCTGGAAGCAGCAATCTTATTTATCTAATTTTATAGATGTCTTCATGGTTTCATAAGAAATCACTAACATGAAATTTTTGTACTACTATTATTATTACGTTATGTTTTGTACTACTATTATTATGTTGTGTATCACATATTTTAAACAAATGTTAAACCAGAACATCCGAATGCTGCAATCAAAGCCTATCATGATCAGCCTTAACTTGTAAAGGCAGTGCCGCATGGACTGACATACGGAGGCCTGCAAGGGGAGATCCCAGCCAAAGCCACGGCGGGTCCGCATTGAGGGTATGATAAAGGGAGCGTCCAAAACTCTTGAAAAAATGTACTATTACATAAATGGTGCTTAGACAATTAAAGAGACAGGTGGAAAAAAATTTATGTTTTTACTTTATATTAAATTCCAGACTCAAACATATTCAAACATGAAAATAAAAGAAAAAGAAAACCATATAACATATATATTATGTAGCTGTATATTATATATTATACTATATTATATTATAATATAATATATTATACAGTTATATAATTTATAACTTATTACATGTTGTAATTACTTATAATTTTATATATTGTACTTAATTATAAATATATAAAGTATATATAATTATATATGTAATTCCTCATCTCCTAGAAAGAATATATATGTATATATAATTGGAGAGTATATATGGAATTTATTATATATATAATTTTATTATCTATAATATATTCTCCTGGAAAGAATACATACAATTAAAT